>CM050425.1:31340264-31527533 GCA_027564155.1 Gymnocypris eckloni scoliostomus
ATATATATATATATATATATATATACACACACACACACACACACACATATATATATATATATATATATACACACACACACACACACATATATATATATATATATATATATATATATATATATATATATATATATATACACACACACACATATATATACACATATATATATATACACACGCACACATATACATACATATATATATATATATATATATATATATATATACACACACACATATATATACACACACATATATATATATATATATATATATATATATATATATATATATATATATATATATATATATATATATATATGGCAAAAGACCTTAACTCGCTAGAGTGTGAAAGTTTTTTATTTGTCTAGCCAAATTAATTATAGGTAGGACACTGGAAATTTGGCAATTAGATGTTTACGTAAGGAAAATTATCTACATTTTAAATTTGTGGGCTCAAGCTAGATTTTTACCCCTATTTTGAAGTTACTGTACTCTGCTTTTGCATTGTCTGCAAAAAGTGAGAAGTCACACCAAGGCAAAAGACAGTAACTTCCACATTATCAATACTTGGTTGCTGATCACCATTTACAAAATCATTATAATAACACCTCTATAAAATCTAGTGAGCATGGGCTATCTCATATGCTATTGCATATATTAATGTGACAGTTTTTTTTTTTTTTTACCGAAACAAGCAAACTAAAAATAAAAAGTGACCGTTTTGCAACCAATTTATTTGCTATGCTCAGTAACATAAAATACTGCTATACATAGCATAATTGCTTTTATATTGACTTGAATGAAATAGCCTAACTTAAAAGAATGAACTGTGGATTTAAGTGAATGCCAGCAAGCAGGAATAATGCTCATAATGCTTGTGGATTAAACATCTCTGATTACATTCATCGCCATGGATTGATTTTATCAGGTTACAAGAAAAGGTAGGATATGGATTTAATTGTGAACTGTTTTTATGATTGATCATGTTACGGCATTCGAGTCCACACACGTCCAACTAGAAGTGACAGCCTGGTGAATAATCTAATTTTTACAGTATAATACACTACAGTTCAAAAGTTTAGGATTAAGTTTTTTAAAGAAGTTTCTTATGCTCATCAATGCTGTATCTATTTGTAATTTTATTGCAATTTCAAATAAAAGCTTTCAATTTTTATGTATTTAATACATTTTGTGTTTCAATATGCACTACTCTTCAAAAGTTTGGGGTCAGTACTTTTTTTTAAAGAAAGTAATACTTTTATTCAGGAGGGATGTGTTAAATGGATAAAAGGTGATAGTGTTCCTGTGGCTCAGTGGTAGAGCATTGTGTTAGCAGTGCAAAAGCTTGTGAGTTCAATTCCCAGGGAACACACATACTGACAAAAAACGTATACCCTGAATGCACTGCAAGTCGCTTTGGATAAAAGCGTCTGCTAAATGCAAAAATGTAAATGTAGTAAAGACTTATATTGTGAGAAAAGCTTTTTATTTTGAATAAATGCTGTTCTTTTTAACTTTATATTCAAAGAATTAAAAAAAAAAGTATCACATGTTCCAAAAAAATTAAAAGTTTCAACACTCATAATAAATCAGCATATTAGAATGATTTCTGAAGATCACGTGACACTGAAGACTGGAGAAATTATGCTGAAAATACAGCGCTGCTTCACAGGAATAAATTGTATCTTGACGTATATAAAAAAAGGAAACCAATATTAGAAATTGCAATAATATTTAAATATTACGGTCTTTTTCTGTATTTTGATAAAATAAATACAGCCTTGATTAGCAGAAGAGCTTCCAAAAAAAAACAAGGTGAATTATTTATTAGGTTTATGATATAGGCATAACATAACATAATATCAAAACAAACTGAAGCATTTAAACGGAGATATGTAAGCTAAATATTTTCAAAAAACTTGACCATGCGAATTCTTATATAGCCATCTAAACATTCCTATGAAGTGTAGTTTGCACAATAGTGTGACTGTATCTAATATGTCTCGAGTTTTGTGCCCATCCTCTGCTATTTCCAGCCCTTAATCAAGCCACTGTTCTTTAATACATGAGGACGTTTTATTTCACATATCACTATGTTTGCGTTGATTCTCGATTTGAGCTATTTCGTCCACAACCATTGAAGTATTCGGTTTCTACAACGACTCATTTGGCGCACATCATTCTCTTTCAGTCATTCTATGAAACCTGTAACCGCATTCACCGGTTCTAACTCTATAGCGATATCAACTCTATAGTGGGTTTACTAGAATTCAATCAAATGGCTTCCCAACTATTTATTTTGCGTGTGCGCGGCACATTATTTATCTGCGCGGCCGCACGCGTAGCTTAGAGGTAACAGTGCTGCCAAGGTATCTAGTCTTTACAGTGCTTTTTTATATTTTTGCTTTCTTAAATTTCAAGATGGCGCCGAGTATGGCCGCCGTGTAGCGAGCTCCGGGAATACTTTGCAGTTTTTCGTATGTTTTATTAGTTTTGTTGTTGTTTTATGTGTTAGATGTTGTTAGTATAACTGTCTATGATAGAGACACGCTTTTAAACATTGGTTCCTCCATCGCGCAATGCAAACCGGACTTTGAGTTCTTGAATGCCGGTGGATTGTTCACAGACACGGCATCAGAGCCCTTTGTCTGGGTCGCGCAATCGAGGAAACGCCGCCGACGCTGAAAAAGAGGGAAGAGAGCTGGCGTTCTCGTCAGACTGAGACGCCGTGCTTTCCGACCCCCTCTCCCAACCATTTAGCTGGCTAATGTTCAGTCACTGGATAACAAACTCTGCGAACTGCGGGCGCGCATCTCATACCAACGAGAAACAAGGGACTCCTGCGTTATTTGCCTCACTGAAACCTGGATGTCTGCTATGGTTCCAGACTCAGCCATCGAGCTCACAGGCTACTCCGTGCATTGCTCGGATAGAGCAAAGGAGCTCACAGGGAAAAGCAGAGGCGGGGGTGTTTGTTTCTATATCAACAACTCGTGGTGTGATGAAAGGAACATACACTCTATTAAATCCTTCTGCTCCCTTGATCTGGAATTTCATATGCTTCTGTGTCGACCATTCTGGCTACCGAGGGAATTTACAGCGATCATTATCACGGCTGTTTATACCCCCCCAAGCCAACACAGACCAGGCACTCAAGGAACTGTACGGGAATATAAGTGAGCAGGAAACCATGCACCCAGATGCAGATTTTATTATCACGGGGTAATTATTACCCCGATAATAATGATAATTATTATCATTTATTATTAATTGACTTTAATAAAGCCAACTTCAGAACAATAGCTCCAAAATACTTTCAACACATCACAATCAACAGGCGTGGAGATCGTGTACTGGACCATTGTTACTCCCCCTTCCGGGACGCATACTACTCCCTCCCCCGCCCACCTTTCGGCAAATCGGATCACTCTTCCGTTCTGCTCCTGCCTGCTTATAGGCGAAACGTGAAGCACCCGCCCTCAGGACAATACAACGCTGGTCGGACCAATCGGACGTCTATACTACAGGACTGTTTTGATCACGTGGACTGGGACATGTTCCGGGCAGCGTCTGATGACGACATAGAGGCGTATTCAGATTCCGTAACATGTTTCATCAGGAAGTGTATAGATGATGTAGTTCTGACCAAAACCATCCGCATCTACCCCAACCAAAAACCGTGGATTAACAGCGATGTTCGATCAGCCTTGTCAGCGTAGACATCTGCCTTTAAATCCGGAAACACTGACGATCGGAAACAAGCCAGTTACGATCTCAGGAGATCCATCAAAGCCACCAAACGACAATACAAAAACAAAGTTGAAGAACAATTCAACAACAACAACCCAAGAAGCATGTGGCAGAGCATTAACAACATCACAGGCTTTAAAGGGAATAAACCAGCTACTGTGAACATCGCCGCCTCTCTACCGGACGAGCTCAACACCTTTTATGCTTGTTTCGAAGCTGATAACACCGCCCACACAGAGAGAACGCTCCCGCGGCTGCTGCAGAAGAGGTGAATCCACTCTCGCTTTCTGTCGCGGATGTAACCCGATCCTTCAAATGGGTGAACATCCGTAAAGCCGTGGGCCTGGATGGTATACCAGGCCGTGTGCTCAAAGCATGCGCTTTTCAACTAGCCAGGGTTTTTACAGACATTTTCAATCTGTCCCTCTCTCTGTCTGTGGTTCCCTCATGCTTCAAAAAATCAAGCATTGTGCCCAAAGAAAAATAAAATCACATGCTTGAACGACTGGAGGCCCGTTGCTCTGACTCCCATCTTCAGCAAGTGTTTTGAGAAGCTCGTCAGAGAACACATCTGCTCTGTGCTGACTGCTTCACTGGACCCACTACAATTTGCATACCGCAGTAACCATTCCACAGACGATGCTATTGCCTTCACCCTGCACACTGCTCTCTCCCACCTGGAAAATAAGAACACCTATGTGAGGATGCTGTTCGTGGATTATAGTTCGGCATTTAACACCATAGTGCCTGCCACACTGGTTGCGAAGCTCCAGACTCTGGGACTGAACAGACCTCTGTGCAGCTGGATCCTGGACTTCCTGACAGGCAGAAGTCAGGTGGTCAGAATGGGCAACAACACCTCATCTCGCCTGATCCTCAACACTGGTGCTCCGCAGGGCTGCGTCCTCAGCCCACTCCTGTACTCCCTGTACATACATGACTGTACAGCTACACACAGCTCCAATGTCATCGTCAAATTTGCAGATGACAACAGTGATAGGCCTGATCACCGACAACGATGAGACGGCCTACAGAGAGGAGGTGAGTACCCTGACTAAATGGTGTCAGGAGAACCACCTCTCACTCAACATCGACAAGACCAAGGAGCTGGTGGTGGATTTCAGGAGACAGAGCAGAGAACACACACCCATCACCATCGACAAGACACCTGTGGAGCGGGTAAACAGCTTTAAGTTCCTCGGCATTCACATCACCGAGGATCTCACATGGTCTGCTCACACAGATGCAGTGCTGAAGAAGGCACATCAGCGTGCGTCTCTTCTTCCAGAGACGGCTGAGGAAGTTTGGAATGAGCCCCAGCATCCTCAGATCCTTCTACACCTGCACTGTGGAGAGCATCCTGACCGGCTGCATCACCGCCTGGTTTGGAAACAGCACCGCTGGCAACCGCAAGGCTCTGCAAAGGGTCGTGCGAACTGCCCGCCACATTGTTGGAGGCGAGCTTCCCTCCCTCCAGGACATCTACACCAGGCGGTGTACAAGGAAAGCCTGGAGGATTATCAAAGACTCCAGCCACCCGTCCCACAGTCTGCTCTCTCTGCTACCCTCAGGGAGACGTCTCCGCAGCATCCGATCCCGCACTAGCCGACTGAGGGATAGCTTTTTCCCTCAGGCTATCAGGCTAATGAACAGTCAGAACTAATTCACCCTACATCACACTCCCACTTACACAACATGCCATGCATTGCACTTTAACACAGTTCAACTGGACTACACACACACTGCACTAACACATCTACTATCACTGGACACCATACAAAGCACATCCACGACATTGCATATGCATAATCTTTTGCACCTTTGCACAACCAATCTACTGTAAATTTATAATCTGTTGCACCTTCACATAATACTATGTATAGATGTGTACATAATGTAGATGTGTACATAAGGTGTATAATGCGTATCGACAACTAAGTATGTCTTTATAGTACACTGTGTGTACTGAGTATATGTATGTGTATTTTGCACATTGTCTTCTGTACTGTCCATATGTAAAAAATGTTATTTTTTTTGCACTGTCTGGAGCACGCTCGTGAGAATTTCACTCACCAAGGCACTTGTGCTGTGGTGATGTGACAATAAAAGTGATTTGATTATATGAAGCTGTTTGACACCGTATAAATCCAAGCCGTAACCGCAACTTCATTTTGACTAGCAGTTAAACAAAGGCAGAACTCCATCTGCTTCAGGGTTTGACGTGTTGTGTGTTCAGAGATGGTATTCTGCATACCTTGGTTGTAACGAGTGGTTTTTTGAGTTACTGTTGCTTTTCTATCATCTCTAACCAGTCTGCCCATTCACCTCTGACCTCTGAAATCAACAAGGCATTTTCGTCCACACAACTGCCGCTCACTGGATATTTTCTCTTTTTTGGACCATTCTCTGTAAACCCTAGAGATGGTTATGTGTGAAAATCCCAATAGATCAGCAGTTTTTGAAATACTCAGCTCAGCCCGTCTGGCACCAACAACCATTCCACATTCAAAGTCACTTAAATCCCCTTTCTTCCCCATTCTGATGCTCGGTTTGAACTTCAGCAACTCATCTTCACCACATCTAGATGCCTAAATGCATTGAGTTGCTGCCATGTGATTGGCTGATTAGCAATTTGTGTTACCACACAATTAAACAGGTGTACCTAATAAAGTGGCGGGTGAGTGTGTGTGTGTTTATATATATATATATATATGGTTGTGCAAGTGTTTACTTTAATTCTGAATCCCCAGCACTTTAGTTGTTTATACTGGGATACAAACATTTCTTACAGATATATATAAAACAGGGTTTCTTTCATTGCAGTTTATTTAAACTGAAATATTAAATTCTAATCTAAATATATATCGTTTTTGATAGGTCTACCATTAAATTTTCAGTACTTTTAAAATAACAAGGATTATTACAGCTGCCACAGGATAACGGCGTCAGTGTGCTCACCACACACCAGCTACAGGTGGAGAGGAGAGAGAGTCATAGAACCAATAAACTAAAGGATTATTAGGAGGCCATGGTTGACAAGGGCCAGTGGTGGGAATTTGGCCAGGATACCGGGGTTATACCCCTACACTTTACAAGAAGTGCCATGGGATTTATAATGACCTAGTATAAGTATGTTTTCATAGGGGTGGCCAGTGAGGGGCCAGCAACCATCCTGGGGTAGCACAGAAATCGTCATTATTTCAATATAAAAATGTGGTTGACTATAAAGTACTAGACTATTTTAGTGCCTAAATCACAGCTGAATACAATGAATTTCTACTTAATTGTAATTGAGATATTTTTGAATTATTATATAAAGTAATGTGACAATTTTTGTATTATTCCTCACCTCCAGGTATATTAATAAATAAATACATTTTAGCTTTAATGCTCTGTCAGTTTGGTTCTGGTTCTCAAAATCCCCAAAAACTTGTTCTCTAACATTACATACTCATGGATGAGACATGCAGTTAGTGATAAGAATGTGAAAAAGGCCGGAAGACAACAGCACATAAATGCGTGCATTATATACAAAATTAAAATGCATATCAGCTTGAGCCTTATTGTGATCTGGAATTGCACGATAGCCTATATTTTAATATGCATTTGAAAGACGTTCTGAAATGTAATGCATACATTCATGCACAGTTTGCCTCTTTAATCGCCTTTTTGGTAATTTCATGACTTAACTGATGACTGAACTACGTCTTATGCTCATAGTTTCTTGTGCGCTTATTTATGATGACACGTTCAGAGCATGTGCCATGAGCACAGTGACGGCTGACAGGACAGGAAAGTTTGTTTTACTGACATATAGCCTAACAGCATCTCATTGTTCTACTGAAGCTCATTTGACTTGTGTACCTTTTCCGCACTCATTTGACTTGCTCCTGGCACTGAGGCAAATCTGAAGCACGTGTCTGAAAAGTCTCCCGTTTAATTTTGGATGCAAAAAAATACACCAGTTCCACGTCTTAAAAGGTATTTCTTGTCAAGAAAAAGGGTACAAAAACTGCAGTTTTGAGCAGGGTGGCTAAACTTAGATCAGTGGTGGCCTGGCTCCGCCCCTGTTCAGGAGTGAGATTAGTTGGATGAGGTAAAGAACATTAAGGTAAGCCAATCAGAGGCAGAGTAGAGCGGGTCCATTCCTTTGTCAACATGGGACGCTACAGGTGACTTGACACAGATGACTCATAGATACTATGACGACACTTTTTATTTGTACAGATCTACACGATTCATGTGAATTACCTATTTCAAGGTGAAAATGGCGAATTTTGCAGAAAGGTGACAAGTTTGCACCCCTGGATACATACACATGTATTTAAGGCTACAATAATGCCAGTTTATGTCAGATTAGAAACAGTTATCTTCCAAATACATCCATGAGAGCACAGCCTACTAACCTTCAGTCTGTCACTGTCCAGGTTGAGGAGCTGCTGTCCATCGATGGCCTGTGTGCTAAACTCAGGTGTGTACTGATCCATGTTCATACCCATCAGCCAATGACACACCTGCTGGGACGTCCAATCAGAGACAGGACGGTTCTGCCAGTGATACTCCTTCCCTCCAGAACAAGGCTCTTCATCCAGCATCTAATACACACACATATCAGCCAGGTGAATCTCATGGTCCTAGAAACAGGCATCATTTTATTTAATGCACCTACTTTTTGGTTACTGTAGAATATATAAATGAATGTGGGATGATTTCTGTGCACAGAAGATGGAGTGAATGTTATCTCACATAACATCAAGCATGCATGTAATCCTCTCGGTCATGCAAAACAAACAATACCGTGATCAGCCACATGAAAACACCATCAGCACACGCATGCTTCACACTAAAAATAACTACAACACAAGAACGACACAAGTGAAGAGCGGTTGGCACGAGACCATACTTGACCTTCCAGGCGGCCTGTTTATGGCAGGAAACGCATGCAAACGAACGTCGGTGAGAGCGCCATGTCTGATCTGCACTCACCTCACTGGAGGAAAAGGTTAATGTATGAGAGCGGCCTGACAGGTTGGGCTCCACCACCAGCCCAGAAAAATCAGAAGCAGGACTGCTGGGGTTCGAATCATCTAGCAATGACAAACTCTGGAACAGGCACAGAGAGCAGGATTTGTTATCTGAACACAAGGATTGGGGGAGCTTCAGCTCTTTAAACCAAAAGAAAATAAATTATCAGCGAGTGTAATATCATCAACTGTCCCTCAAAATGACTACTGGAAGTGTCAGACTGATACACTGACCAGACTGATTAATCAACAAACATTTGGGTAAAATCTACTGTAAGTAGACATTATCTGTTTCCACATATTTTGAGTTATAAGAAATATTTATTATTTAAAAGTATTGACATTTGATATTGACACAGATTTCATTAATCAGTTTGATTCTGATTCACAAGCTCTTGATTCCATCCGATTTTGATCTCGATTTGATCTTGATTAATTTGGTTAGAAACAGCATCAGCTACATTACATGTACATTTAAAATAATAGCTCATCTAAAAATGAAAATGGTCATTATTTACTCACCCTCATGTCATTCCAAACATGAATGAGTTTCATTCTTATGTTGAACACAAAATAAGTTATGTCATGACAACTCTCGGAGGGATTGGCATGGTAATGTACATGACAATGTTAATGAACAGGTACATCCCCCCCAAAATTAATATGGTTATTTTCTCTTGTTCTTTGAAACCACAATAATGGGGAACACTGCTGACTTGGCAATGGTCCAGAAGATGATCATTGACACCCTCCACAAAGAGGGTAAGTCACAGAGGGTCATTAAATGGGTGGCTGTTCAAGGAGTGCTGCATCAAAGCATATTAAATGCAAAGTTGACTGGAAGGAAGCAATTGGGTAGGAAAATGTGCACAAGCAACAGGGATGACCGCAAGCTTGCGAATACTGTCAAGCAAAGCTGAACACTTGGGAGAGCTTCACAAGGAGTGGACTGAAGCTGCAGTCAGTGCATCAAGAATCACCACGCTCAGACATCTTCAGGAAAAGGGCTACCAAACCACTTCTGAAACAGAAACATCGTCAGAAGCATCTTACCTCGGCTAAGGAGAAAAAGATCCGGACTGTTGCTCAGTGGTCCAAAGTCCTCTTTTCAGATGAAAGTAAATTTAGCATTTTATTTGGAAATCAAGGTCCCAGAGTCTGGTGTTAGAGTGGAGAGGCACAGAATCCAAGCTGCTTGAAGTCCAGTGTGAAGTTTCCACAATCAGTGATGATTTGGGCTGCCGTGTCATCTGCTGGTGTTGGTCCAAAGTCAACGCAGCAATCTACCAGGAAATGAAATTTTAGAGCACTTCATGCATCCTTCTGCTGACAAGCTTTATGGAGATGTTGATTTCCTTTTCCAGCAGGACTTGGCAACTGCCCACGCTGCCAAAGGTCCAAAATCTGGTTCAATGACCATGTGTTACTGTGATTGATCTGCCAGCAAACTTGCCTGACCTGAATCCCATAGAGAATCTATGGGGTATTGTCAAGAGGAAGATGAGAGATACCAGAACCAACAATGCAAATGACCTGAAGGCCGCTATCAAAGCAGCGTGGGCTTCCATTACACCCGAGCAGTGCCACAGGCTGATTGCCTCCATGCCACGCCGCAATGATGCAGTAATTCATGCAAAAGGAAGCCAAACCAAGTATTGAGTGCATAGAAATGAACATAATTTTCAGAAGCCTGACATTTCTGTTTAAAATATCCTTTTTTAATTTATCTTATGTAATATTTTACTTTCAGAGACACTGCATTTTGGGGTTTCAATATCTGTAAGCCATAATCATCAAAATGTCAAGAAATAAAGAATTGAAATATTGCACTCTATGTGTAATGAATCTATATAATATATGGGTTTCACTTCCTGAAGTAAGTGACAAAAAATATTGATATTTTTCATGATATTCAATTTTTTTAAGATGTACCTGTATTTGGTCTTCAGATTCAGATTGATTATTGTCATTGTACTTGCATACAACGAAATTATAAACATACCAACATATCCAGCTACAAATAATTTTATTACAAAAAAAATATTAAATAAAAAACTATTAATAATACTATTAAAGTGAAATAAAGTGCTTAATGCTCAATATAATTGCACATGATTGATTCTTCTTACATGTCAAGAATGTATTTTCAGTTCAGTGTTCAGTATGGTTATAGCTTTAGGATAAAAGCTATTAATTCTTGGCGGAATAGATCTGCTGATGCTGCTGCAGAGCATGCAAGAAATACTGCTGCTGCAAATATAACATACATGAAATAACCCCCTATAGCATAAATCAATCACTTCGTAGCAGATCTATACAGGTGGAGCTGGGGAAGGTGGAGGGTTGACTCAAGCATGCTGCAAAACTGCTACAACAAGCATATATTTGAAATGTTGAGCAGAGAGCTCATTGACTACCAATACAGGAGAGAACCAATCAGCTGTGCCATGTGATAATGTCATTAGGTCTTATTGAGTTAGACCTATTCGACTGCGCCATCTAGAATTTCATGCCAGAACTCTGTATATATTCTGAAGAACCAAACAGTTATCAGACCCCACTGACTTCCATAGTAGGAGAAGCCAATAGGGACCATCAACTGTTTGATTACCAGAATTCTTCAAAATATATTATTTTATGTTTAACATAAGAAAGAAACTTATACAGGTTTTAAACCAAATGAGGGTGAGTAAATGACAAATATTTCATTTTTGGGTGAACTATTCCTTTAAGCAATACAATCTCTCAACCAAAAAAGTTCAAAAAGCTCTAAAGCTTACAGGAAAACGTGCCAGTTGGTACATTATTATAATATTAAAGGTTAAAATGAAAAAGTCCAAACTATAAAAGTTCAACTACTATTTATTTTTTGACAATCAACACTCAAATAAAATAAGAGTTGCTGGTTCATCAAAATGAAGATCGATTAAAATAGAGCAATCAAAATTGTCAAGCCAGCCCTATTAATATTGCATTATATTAGGTATTTATAACTCATATCGGTCGACCACCACCTACCTACAGCTACTTTTTAGCGACAACTACGACATACTGTAACAGCACAAGACAGAGCAACATACTAAACCCAACCCAATCTCACATGAAAACGCAACAATTTTATGAGGTGGAGATCTCGTATTAATTTGTATGATGCATGATTTTTTATTAGGGGTGTAACGGTACATGTATTCGTACCAAATTTTGGTACAGGTGTTTCGGTTCGGCATGAATGTGTACTGAACCAATATTTATAAATGCTCTTTATGATGCTCTTTAATGTGGTGCGACAGAACGGCAGAGCAGAGTGCAAGTGAGAGTAATCATCCCTTCCTCTTAAAACTACTAGTTTTAATGTGAAATAAACAGTGGAAAGACATTAATAAATCAGCTTTGTGATAAGTCATCAGTGTCCAAGTCTATAAAGAGTATTTCACAAAATATTAGACTATATACATTATAGTTTACTTTACCTGTTAGTGATGTCTTAATTATTGAATGTACATTTAATAAATAAATCTGTTATGAAACAAGTTATGACAGCCACTGTGTAAATGATTATATGCCTAGTTCAACAACAAATAGCAATTTTATAATTTAGAAGTTAATTAAAAAACTGCATTATGTGCAATTAACATGTTTGCATACAAGTTATAAAATGCAAATATTTAAATAAGTTTTTTCTTAAGTGTTGATTATTATATTTAAGTTTGGGCACTGTTGTAAATTGCAACCTTATAGTAATATTAAATTACTCCCTATAGTTTAGAGCAGAAGCTGAGGTAGATTTTTATCCCTAAGAACATTTTAATTGTATCGATTTATTTAAAGAAAGAGCAATTTGTTAAACCACTGCTTAACTTATAAAAAAAGCAATTTTGTTTCGTTTTTCCACCTGCTGTACTGAAACATACCAAACCAAACCGTGACATCAATACCATATGTTTGTGTACCATTACATCCCTAATAATTACTAAAAAGTAAGCATGATGGTCCACCCATAAACACAACCATTGCTGGGGTGAAAGTAGATTGTACAAAAATATACAAATGAGATAACAGTTATGTAAAATAGTTACGAATTTCCATGAGACTGTGTTGACTAAACCAGATAAGCAGTGTAATGCATCTACATGTTGATTTGACAATAAAAGCCTGTATTTGAAGGCTGAAAAAATATCACTTGAAGAGTGAGAGTACAACTCAAATCTGATTAAATCAGAAGCAGCATCATGCATCTAGTGCATTACATTCAACAAACACACACACACATACTAATGTGTTTCTATAATAAAGCTTGACACGTGAGGTTTGATATTTAGCAAGAATTTCACTACATTTCTAAATCAAATTTGACATCTATGAGCGCTTATAAGACAAAATATACTGTACCAAATCTAAGGAGCGACTGAACAGAGACGACCAGGAGAGGTTTGTCTGTTCGGGAAAAGGGGTTAATATGACATCACATGACTGTCCCAAACCTTTACCAAACATGCTTCAGCTGGAGCTGATGAAACAGAGAGGGATCAAAGAGCTGCTGAATTCATTTACTGACACATGGACGGAGTATGTTTGGCTCAAGTTGGATGAAAGATCACATCAATATGGCTGCAGGCTTCGACCCAGAACATTTCAACGCTGCTTCCTCCTTAGCAACTCACAATAACAAACAAACTAAAGCAAGTCCAGCTGGATGCCAGATATTTGTTGTTTATTATTTAGTTTTGTCGTGTGTTTGGCAGAAAGCTGGTCTGTTCTCCCATTGACTAATTTTTTAGAAATGATCAGCACTAGATAAGAAGATCATACATGCACTGTTCAAAACTTTGGGATCAGTAAGGTTTTTTTGGAAGAAATGTATATTTTTATTTAGCAAGGATGCATTAAATTGATCAAAAGTGACAGTAAATACTTTGACATTACCCAAAAGTATATATTTCAAATAAATGCAGCATATTAGAATGATTTCTGAAGGATCATGAGACACTCAAATTCAGCTGTCATCACAGGAATACATTTAAATTTAAAATAAATCAAATAATCATAATAATAATGATAAAACAGTTTAGCAATTAAAAATTCTAATATTAACTTCTAATATTTTACAATATTACCATTTCTACTGTATTTTTGATCAAACAAATGCCAGCCTTGGTAAATATAAAAGATTTATTTCAAAAACAAAAACAAATGACTACAATATAATTGGGTGTCCCTTGACTTTTTTTAGAGCCCAAGCTTTTATTGTGAGAAGCACTGAACTATTATCTAACATATTCATTTAGAATTAATACAATTCACCAAAACGAAAGAGAAAATCAACTCATATAATCACTTTTTTTTGTACCGTATGTGTGGAAAGTGCCAAATATTTATATTATTTAGCCCTAGAACTACAAGGGTCAAGATATTAAGAGTAATATATAAGATAATCATGTCAGAATTCACATTCCACATCTTAAGATAGGCGTTTTATAAATAAAGTTGTTATCATACAAAAAAGTCAATTCTTGGTCATTATGTTTTGAAGATCTATAATAGACCTGGACTAGTTTTAATCTATGCAAGAGAATCAATCCTCGAGCAGAAATGCTCTGAGAGGGAAGTAGTTGTTACCTTGTTTTTGGAGTTGTGGCTTTGTTCGCTGGCATCTGCACTGGTGTGTGGGAGACTGCTGGATGAGGACGATGGCTCTCTGTCTCTCTCTTTGTCTTTCTCTCCAAACCAGTTGAAGGGCATGCAGGTGGGGATGGAGGTCATGGACTCTGAAGGGGAGACTTGGACCCCTGACTCCTCCAGTAACTCCGCTGAACCCCTAAAACATAACACATTGAGACATGAGGAGAGAACATACAAGCTTTTTGTTGTAGAAGTCTTTTACCAGGCTTAATATACTTATCACAATGGCAACTTTTTTATTTGTTTAGCTGGACCTTTTGATGCACTTGACTAACTAATCTACGACACAGCTTGCCTTAAACTTTTGCTTGCAAAGTTAATATGCAGCCATGTTAGCTCCTGTTTTCAAACATATAATTTAGATAAAATGTTTAACAGTCAATTGTTATTGGCAACAGTTTAAAGTAATTTGACTGATTGAAGTAATTGGTTAAATTTAAGTATTTGACATTAAAGAGAACACGGATACAATTATTAATGTGGTGATAAAAATTTGCCTCACAAATGTAAAAAATGCTCCAGGAAATCAATTTCAGGGGGCAAAAAGTAAATTTCTGACCTTGCCAGAAGTATAGTAATACCAATAATTTTGCCCTTGTGAGGAATTTTTTTTTGGTCTCCTTGAGGAAACAAGCTGAAAAATCATACTGAAATCATACTTTTCAGAAAATCTGGTGTAGGTGTAGGGTTAAAGTAAGGTGTAGGGAGATAGAAAATACAGTTTGGACAATATAAAAACCATTATGTCTATAAAACATGTAAACCAAACGTGTGTGTTGTTTACCTGCTGTCCAGTGATGCCCTCGTAGCTTCTTTGCTTAGTTTTTTCCCCTTTCCTCCTGATTTCCTTAAACCACTATCAGAAACAGTCAGAAAAATGCATTAAATACAACAACACAATCCCTAATGAAATTACAACAAGAACAAAACAAACGTTCACTGTAAACCATTTAGTTATATTGTAAAATGCTATGGAGAAAGGTGTAGAATTCTGCTCTTACCCAAAGTCTGGGAATCTTCTTTTAGATTTTCCAGCTGCATCATTAGACTCATCTGAAATAAATACAATAATTTTATTAAAATACAAACACAGAAAAACATCTGATTTCCAGGCTATCATGGATTGATAAGCACTTAATTGTCTATTGATCATGGCAGCAGTGGGGGAATGTATAAAAAATTAAGCAGCACAACTATATTCAAGATTGACAATATTTATTGTAAAAAGCTCCATTCTCCTGGGATCATAAATCCAGCTTGTTACCTTTGACCTCTTTGCCCTTGCCTTTGGACTCGCTCTTCTTTACATTCCGCAGGAAACTGGAGGGGGAGGAGTCTTTAGGAGAGGAAAGGGCGGAGCCTTGAGGATCCCTCTGCACTGATTGGCTGCTGCTTGTAATAGAACCTTCATCCTTCTGGTGGTTAGCAGGGGAAGATATGACGACCGGCAGGGACAAACTCTCCTGGACTGATCTCCTTTGAGACAGTGGAGACTCGGGACTCGCAGACTGACTCTCATCATCACCCTGAGGTCAAAAAAAATATGTATTGTTCAAAACTGATGTATTGGATTTTTCACAGCAGTAATGAATTTCTTGAGCTCTGTGTGACCTGTGTGCTTCTCACTGGCGAGCTGAGCGTCTCTTTGAGTTTACTGCGGGACGGTGGCTGCCGTCTGGATCTCTGGGCCAGATGGGCCTTTGCACGATGGGCGCTGGTGTCCAAACGCTCCGTCTCTGGAACCACTTCATTCCAGTCTGCTCCTGGAGAGCAATGCATGCTTAACTGACTGAAAGATCCTTTGAAATATCTCCAACTGTATGAATTACAGCTCATGTTCAAGTTGGTCAAGTGAATTCGCTGTAGTCACAGCTTCTTCTGACTTCTATGTGAACAGTGTTTAATTTATCTCTATCTGCTTTCTCTCTGGCTTACTCAAAAATTGGCTATGTTAGCTTACTTCAGACCATGTTTTATTGGTTAATTTAGTTCACCATTGTTGGTTTTAGCAAGAGTGGTATTTTGTATATTTTCTTGCTGCTGGGTTTAGTTTCTGCATCTGAAGAAACAGCATTATTAAACACTGTTACATAATAATACTGTTGTAGACGAAACAGTATTATTGATTAATGTGGTAAGATATGTACAAGCAGTTATTAAAATAGGATGCATGCTTGGAGCAGGGATGCTTTCTCTCGTGGATGCTTTTTCTCACAGACATGATGTAATGCACAAAAATCATTGTCAGTAATCCTATAAATATGCCAATAAAAACACAGGCTGAATGTTTTAAATCAGGACTACCATTGGATAATAACCAATTAAGAAATGCAACCAGTTAATTCAGGATTAAAATGACCCTGGAGTTAACTATTTTATATGCGAAAAGTCAACTGCATTCTTGTTTAGCATAATTATACATATATTTCATGTTACTGTTCCTCCCTGCAGCAGTTGTTATGTTTCTATGACTGAGCCCAACTGGTTTTCGCATCTTATAACTTCAGTGATATTACAATCAATGAATCCTGCTTGGATTTAGACAGCCATTAAGAAGCATTGAGATCTTTAACTCACCCAGCAGAATTGAATCTGCAGACTTACTGCCCGACAGTGGAGACTCATGATGACCGCTGCCAGATTCAAGATTTGCCAGCTACACACACAGACAGATTGATAGGTAGGAAACAGAGAACATGAAAGTTTAATGTCCGAGGTCATTTCTGCTACCACTGATAAGTGAAGTGTATTCTCACCCTGCGCTGCAGATCCTCTATCTGAGTTTTATAAGTGGCCTCTCTCTCCTCCAGAGTTCTCTGTAAGTCCTCCTCCCTCTGCTCATACTCCGCCTCTCTGCCACACACAGCCAATCAGAATGTTTGTTTCTAATTTCTGCATTATGTCTAGATATGCAAATTATGCATTATCTCATTTAATATAAACACATTTTGCATACATTTCTAGAACAAAAATATCAACACTGCATAAAGTGAGGTTCAAAATTCTAGTTTCATTTTGTTGACATATTGAAGGTAAATGTTTTTTTTGTTTTGTTTTTTTAATAGAAGGATTATTGAGATCTCTTTTATCACTCCATAATCAGAAAATACTGTCAACAGCCAGAGTTTTAAATCACCATGTTTTAGGAATAAAATGTTAGGTAAGTCAGGTAAATGTTATATGAAGACACTCCTATAAAAATACCAAGAATACAGATAATACAACTGTAATGCTATTGAAGTGGATCAGTGCATGAGGGGGGAAAAAAAACTAATTTTAAGAAAATAACCTTTAAAGATGTGTATTATTATTTAAATCTATAGAGACAAATGAAACAAAAAGTTAAATGTGCATTTTGGATGTTTTCTCTCCACTAGTCTGAAAGAAGATATGCTATGGAAGCAAAATAGCCCAAAATCTTACAACTGACCAGTTCAATACAAAACAGTGGATTTTGCATGTAGTGTCTTGCTGTTAGTGACATTTAAGCCCCATTTAAATGGTTAGTTGGCTGTCAAGGATTCTCACTCTCATGTCATTTAAAATCTGTATAATTTTGTACTGTGAAACTGAGAAGGAAATTTAAAGAACACAATACTGTGAAAACATACTAGACAAAAAAGATCACACATGATAATATCATATGATGATCACAAAGCAGTTAAACTTAATACTAATGGAAAGGTTAGTGCTGATGTCACCACTCACTTCTGCTGATAGTCCTTGAGCAGTTTCTTGGCTTTGCTGTATTTTTTATCCAGAGATTCATATTGGCTCTGCGTGTCATTGAGCTGTTCATTGATGCTTTTACAGAGAGCCTGAGCCTCCAGCCAGTTCTTCTCCATCTGAGCGATTCTCTCAGAGTTCTCCTGAACGCTCCTCTCTAACTGAGCTTCCCTCACCTCCCACGCTGCACGCTCCTCTGACGACTCTCTCAACTGCAACAGCAACAAAACCTTAACAATTAAAACACACAGGAATGCTGTATGTTTGATATAAATGGATAAGATGGTTCATAAGTCCGTACTCTCTCTTTCAGTTCATCCACTTCAGCTTCTGCAATGGTGTGTTTTATCTGGAGCTGAAATTAATACAGAACATAAACAAAATTAAGAAATCGTTAATATCAATCTATTAAAAATAAGTGAAATGAAAAGCACCAAAAGTCGGTTACCTCTTTGAATTTGAACGTTCGTTGAGCAGCGTCCATGTTTGATGGCAGGAACATTTCCTCACTCTCTGGCAGATCGTACACTTCCACATTCCTCTTGCCGAAACTCGAACCAAGGATTCCATCCTCTCCGCCTTCCTCCTCATCCTCGTAGTGCTCGTCCTGTCATGACATCAGAGACACAGACATGAAGTAAGGCACAAAACAAGAAACAGCCAGTCCAAAAATAGAACAAAGTTGAGAAATAAGTTATGCATTAACCCTTTACGATTCCTGTAAAATTTGCCTAAAACGCCTAAAAAAGGCATACCCAAAGTAAATCGCATGCTGTTCTTGGGCGATTTGGATGATATGCATGGTGTTGGTCTCCTTTGAAAGGTGACACTCTGAGGTTTGTTTCTCAACAGTCAGAATCACTGTAAGTCTTACTGCTATTGAGTAATAGCACTTTGAATACACTAAAAAAATAATTCCGCCTGCATTTATTTTGTAAATAGAAGCCTGCAGATGACTATAGCTGGGCTCTAATGAAAGGTTACACTTAGAGCTATTCAATTTCTCATCCAGATTCACTGTCAATAATTGCTGACACATAGTAACTGAAGCAAAAACACATTATAGTGACATTTATTTGTAGAATCCAAAATGTGTACACTTTTAAAATTACATATATATTTATAATTTATAATCTAAATAAAAATTTTCCTATATTTCTATTTCTGTACACAGTACATTATTTAATTTGTGTTTTTTTTCTTATATTGGTGTTATATTGCATCCCTACTGTGTTATTCCTATGTATGTCTGTACTATCATGCATGTCTGCATTATGTCAACAAAAAGTGGTCTGATAAAGACACTGATTGTACTTGCTGTGTTTATTGTATCTTAAAATGGTTGAACTGAGTTGAAATCACAAGAATCTCAGCTTTCCATGGATATATGACCAACTTTTTTTTTTTGACTTTTTGTGTCTGAAGACTTTACCCTGTCACCACTAGGCGTCCCGCCGGCGGGACGTACGCTGGATTCTTAAGGGGTTAACAAAGTAACCCAAGTATAATGAAAATATTGAAAACCGCTGATGAAACGTTAACATTTCAGAATTCAAAAGCTTAACATACCTGCACGGGTACCAAAAACACTGTGGTTTAACACAGGTATAAACCCCACTACGGTTTTGAATAGACTCACGAATCTGTTTCCTCATTCAGCATGGTGGATGTTTACATATTTTTGCATACTTGTGAACATTCAACAAAGAAGTTCTGGCTAAAAAAGTCTGAAGGTATTTCTTTAGATTCCAGTCTAAACGTGCAGCCAAATTAAAAAGACTTTGGCAAAATGTTGCAGGAGAAAAAGGTACATTTTAAATAGTGCATCAATGCATAAAGCACAGCACACACACAAGTCATTTTCAAACAAATGTGCTTTCTGCTAGCCAACACAGCAATTTGCCATGGACTCAGATTTCAGATTCCAAAAATGTAGTACTTATGATTAGATTAGATTACTTTTTAAAATCCTTCAGATAATAATTAGATTAGTTAAATTACATGATTACAAATTGCATTACACAATGGCAGTAAATTGTTCATAAATTATTGATTCGCCCTAATCCTTCCCTATTATAACATGTATGAGATTAATAAATGTGCAAGTTACTAAACACTGCCAATGTATAATATTGAAAACATGAAAGACTTTGACTGTGTCTTTGGTGCTTTCACGTTTAGTAATGTTTGTTAATGTGACTCAGGGATTCCTAAACTTTTTGTCAGTAAAACCCCATTGATATAAAATATTAACTTGAAGTCCCTGTGAGTTAAAGTTAATGTTTCAATAATTTAACAAATGCAAAATGTTGATGTTGGTTAATAATCATATATTTTATTAATCTTTAAACAAGTTAGGTTAAAAGTAATCCAAAAGAATACATGAGCTATCTAGAGTACATTACTGACTGCAATTTTCATCATGTCATTTGTAATCAGTAATAGACTACATTTTGAAGGTAACCTACCCAGCATTGCACTCCAAACATGTACAATCTGTTAGCACTGATGTAAGAAAAAAGCCCATGAGTTGTGTGTTTGACTGACCTCTTCAGTGGACTGCTCGTATGTGTCGTCCACCTGCTGCTGCTGCCACTCCTGCTCCAGGGTTTCACTGATCAGTCGTGCCACCTCACTGTGAGTACCTGGCTTCTCTCGGCCAATCAGAAACCTGAACAGGATAATTGACAGGTGAGGCAAGGCAGAAACAAAAGAAGGATTAAGTGTATAACGTATACTGATCTACATCAGGTAGAGAGGAAACAACAGAGACTGTGTGAGTGCGTGCATTGTTTATTTGCATGTGGTAAACTCGTAACATTTAGCCCAGAGCAGAGGTCTCCAAACCTGCTCCTGGAGAGCTACCTTCCTGCAGGCGTCAGTTCCAACCCTGCTCCAATACACCTGTCTGTAATTATCCAGTAACCCTGAAGACCTTGATTAGCTGGTTCAAATGTGGAGAACCTTACAGATCCAGAACAGTTCTTTACATGCAATCTAGCAATCACATAATTTACTATGCCATACGCTGACTGGCCTCTGCTGATTCTGCAGCCAGTGAAATTGCTTGCTCAACATTTAAAATGGATTACTGAAAATTACCTTTCATGCAGTAACACAGCTCTAAGTGAATGAAAACATCCTGCAAAGTTTTAAATCTGAAAGTGTACAGTGTATAAAGTTATTGTCTCTCAAAAGAAAGAGTCGACTCTGAATCATGGAAACGAGACGTTTTTAAAACAAATCCCAAGCCAAAAAGAAACATTAGCATATTGCCCGCCCACTTCTTGGTCTATCAGCCTTGGTCTGAATGAAAATGCAAATTCATTCTTTGCCAATAGGTGCTGCATTTGGAATGGTAAAAGTAGTGGTTTCCCCAGTAACACTGTACACAAAGTAGCACTGCGCTCACAAACGCTGCTTTATCAGGTATTACAGGCATGATGAAATGAAAATGAGACCAATCGGACCAATCACCGCAGATCAGCGTCACGGGTTTGGAAAAATTAATCGTTGAGCGAATTGTTTGGGAGTCGTTGAGCAAGTAAAGTAAAAATAAATGCATATTATAAGACAATGAATGTGTTTTTTGAACCTGCATGCATGTCAACCTGTTGTTGGGGACTCCCAAAACCAAAATATGAACCTTTCATTAACCATAATAGGGGCACTTTAAATTGTCTGTTTCAGTGTTCACTGCAAGTCGGTCCTAAATCACAGAAACCCTCCACCTTCCTCAGCTCCACCTTTCTATCATTCACATATGTGACCCTGGACCACAAAACCAGTCTTAAGTCGCTGGGGTATATTTGTAGCAATAGCCAAAAAATGAGTCTGAGCCAAAATTATAGATTTTTCTTTTATGCCAAAAATCATTAGGACATAAAGTAAAGATCATGTTCCATGAAGATATTTTGTAAATTTCCTACTGTAAATATATAAAAACTAAATTATTGAATTGTAATATGCATCGCTTAGAACTTCATTTGAACAACTTTAAAGGCGATTTTCTCAATATTTAGATTTTTTTGCACCCTCAGATTCCGGAATTAAAATTTTGAAAAATGTACCCTTATGACTGGTTTTGTGGTCCAGGATCACATATACCTGTTCATTCAGCATATCTTATATGGTCACAGCAGCATGTCTGTCAGCAGTAGCAAGTACATATTTGCTCTGCAGCAGTGCATGTAGCAGATCTAGTCTGTTAAAATACATAAAACACATAAACAGTCATATTCATTAACGTGCTAAAAAGATTCTGAGTTGTCATGATTGAACTGTAACTATACAAATTTAATAAACATTCTAATTATATGAGAATAGTGAAGCCCACACCACATCTATTATGACAGAGAAACAATATTTTGTACTCACTTTCAGATAAAAAAATGTTTTATTGCTAAACGCTAAAATGCTGCTTATATATTCTTTACTTTATTATTCATTCTGTTTGGACTGTTGGGGCAGACATATGTATATTTTCTCCATGGACTACAGATTCCATTACTATCTGTGGGGACTGATGTGTAAATGGTGGACAGAAGATAATTTGAAGAATGTTGGTTACCAAGTCAGTAGCTACTGACTTCCAAATACTATGGAAGGCCATGGCTACCAGCAACTGTTTGGTTACCCAAATTATTCAAAATATCTTCTTTTGTGTTGAACAGAAGAAACTCTTACAGATGTGAAAGTGCAGGGTGAATAAATGATGAAAGAAGTTACATTTTTGCTTAACTGTCCCTTTAAAGAGCTTGAGCAACCCAAAAAACTTTATACTAAATAAAGACAAACATTTTTGATAACATAACTAGCAACTGTGTAGTTGCATATTACACATGAACAATCATAGAGTACTTATACTGATTCGAAGTCAGCATGAAATTGAAAATTAGCTCTATTTTCTAAATGCATGTTATTGAAGATTCATCCCCATTTGAGCTTGTAATTTTCAAATCAAACTGCCTTTAGTCATTCTTCCAGTGAAATGACAGACTTAGTGACATATGCCCAACTACTTTCAGTGTGTTTTAACCCTGTCCCTGCAAGCTGACTTTCAGATCTCTCTCTTTTTGTGTGCAACAACCACATCTCAAAACTCCTATTAACAAAAGGTAATGTCCTGCCTTACATACATCAACATGCAGCACCTAATGACCACACTAAACTAGAATGTGATTAAAACTTCTAACCCATAATAGAAGACGTGTTGTTTATGTAACTGATGGAAAGAGCAGTACCAACCTTACAGTTCCCTTCGTGTTCTTCAGGACGGTCGCAGCAAAGAGTTGCGTCACACCAACCAGACTGGTGCCATCCACCTCCACAATCTGATCATTCACCTGGATCCTGGAACAGAATATGACGATGTTTAAGATTCAAAAATATTGATTTCATACAGTATGTCTCTTAAAGCAACCATCACTGTAAACATTATTACACTGAGAACAAACACCTCAAACCACTGTTGTGAAATGTTACATTTAAAAGTAAAATTAAATTGCTATATTCAGTATTGTTTATTACTAATAAAACAGAACATAATGGGATTTTATTGTCTTTTAGATATGTTTGCCTAAAGTGTGGATAGATATTTCTTTAAAGAGGTATCTGCTCTCCAAAATAATAGTGTTACATGATATACCTGTACTAAAAAGGTATTGTGATGCTCTGCTTTTAAAAACGGTACTATTCCGTATTTTACTAGTAGGGTACAACGGGGCTAAATGCGCCTCGGAGTAAAAGGCATGTTTTGATATTTTAATCTAAACTACTAGATGGCGCAAAAATGTGGCTTAAAACTTTTTAAAACATCCGCTTTTCAAGATGCACGTGTATATCTTGCTGATCTTTGATGCGATCGTGCGCAGCAGAGCAAAGTTGATTCTGTGCTTACTTGATCTAATATTTTATGTTTTTTTAAAGGTTGTAGATTTAAGTAGCAAATGTGAATCACTCAAATTAATGCCTATGTTTTGAGAAACGTCATCTTTATGATTTTCAGTTTTGCTTAAGATAATTAAAGCAAAAGTTTTTAAACAACGAAAGAATGTGAAAGTATGGTTTTTGGGGTAAAAAACGCCCCTGGTGTTGGGGCTAAAGGTGCCGTGATTAACATGATAATTAATAGATGGCTGACTTTTCCATTTGTTGACATGACATGGTTAGATTCAGATGGTAAATATCATATATTATGTTGGGTGTCCATATTAGAGATAATCACCATGTTTATTTTATATTAATCTCAGCACTCGCTGAGTATTTAAATATTTAAAAACATGATATTAATCATATCATATAGCAAAATATAATTTGTTGTTACTACTGTTGTTACTATTCTATTATTATTGGATCTCCTTCAATACTTTCAGAATCTTTCCTTATTAAAATAAATAGTACAAACTTTGCTAAAGTGATTGTTTTGAATGAGTATTAACTTAGACATTATTTAAACAACACATTATTTTAGCTGAAGTATTTGTATCAATACCGTGGGCCTTTTACCTCATGCTGGTGGGCATTTTACCCCGTGTGTGGGGTAAAAGGCACCTCTTGCATCTCATACGTTTATAAGATTTTTAAACAAAATAAACAACTTGAATTATTTATTTTCACACAAAATCTGTTGCTCCATTAATGTCAATACAACGTATATATAGTATATATAGTTTCTGCAATTATACATTTTTGGGGCAGTGAATAGCACATTTTTTTCTCAAGGGGGGCCTTTAGCCCTGTTGTACCCTACCGGTTTAGCTTGACATAAATATTAGTTTATGTAATGATATTGCTACTACTAATACAAATATAAAACAATATTTAAGGAATATTTACCAGAAAAAAATATTTACCAGAATGTATTTACTAGAAAATTGTATATACACAGTTTTTCTGAAGAATTATTATTATTTTTTATATAAAATCTAATTCATATTTATAAAATAATTAAACATGATTTTTATTATTAAAATGTAATGAAACTTTTAAAATGCCGATTTAGGAGAACATTTTAAAAATAGTGGGCGTGTCAGTCCTAAATTTAGGACTCCTAGATTTTTTCTCTAAGAGTAGTTCACAAAGCGTTTTAGCGCTAAAACGAGCTCCTGAATTTGTGACAGGTTAGGAGTAGTGAAGAGGACTCCTAAGTCACTGAGACCAACTCACAACTATCCTAAAATGGCTGTTGCCAGGAATCTGCCACGGAATATAAACAGTTTAGAAACATTTGACGAATTGCCTTTAGGGTTTGGAGGTTATCCCAACTCCAAATTTGTATTTGATTATATCTTTTTCATTAACCAGTTGGGCAAGTTACAGCTGTTCTTGCATCCAGTTTGGTTTTCTTTTATTCTGGTATCGTGACAACACTACGAAATAATCTAAATTGCAAATGCGAGGTCCCATGACATGCACTAATGTTTCAGTGCATTAATGTAGCACTACCAGTCAGAAGACTTGAATAATTAAAATATTGGAAAATATAATATTACTGATTATATTACATAATAGAATTATGATTATGTTTTAAATTGTAATTTATTCCTTGATGCAAAGCTGAATTTTCAGCATCATTATTCCAGTCTTTAGTGTCACATGATCCTTCAGAAATCATTCTAATATGCTGATTTTTTAAAAACTATAAATATAACTTAACCCAAACTTTTGAGCTCCAAACAAACTCCAAAACATACAGCAATGAAACCCTCCACATATGGTCACTCTTACAATGCAAAATATCTATTTCATAATAATCTATAATACTTAATTCCATCTAATTTGCACTATTGTAAATGTACTGCTAAATGCTGCACTGTAACATGTGAAATGCATGTCACATCATATATCACACCTCTCTGGGGAAAGCACAGATTGCTAACACTTCCCACACCTAATCTGACCCACAAACTATACATCATAACATGTTTATGACAGACATATCTGAGGCCTGATACCCAGCTGGGTCACTTTTTCCAAACAACGGTATATATTTCTGCTTTAAAAAGCCCTTTAGCAGTTGGCAGCGAGTGCTGAGATTCACAGGAAAGAGGAAGTGTGTGTTTTCTATATTGTGACGGTCATAAATGCAGTGTTTTGGACAATGTTTCACAGCCCATCAGAGAGATCAAACATGTGTGTCCTGCTCCAGCTGCCCTCAGGAAGCAGCATATGAAGACATGCCCACCACTACTGCAGCTGCAAATCTAAACAGGGTTCATCAGCATATATACTGTTCAAAGGTTTGGTGTCGGTAAGATATTTGAATGTTTTTGACACTTAGTCGCTTATGCTCATGCTAACTAAGGCTGCATTTATTTGATAAAAATACAGTAAAAACTAAGATTGAGAGATATTTCTATAGATATTATAAGGTCAATTTAATTTATTCCTGTGATCAAAGCTGAATTTTCAGCATCATAACTGCAGTCTTCAGTGTCACATGATCCTTCCGAAATTAATCTAATATGCTGATTTGCTGGTCAAGAAACATTTCTGATTATTGTCAATGTTGTGTTGCTTAATATTGTTGTGGAAACCATGATAAGGTCCATAACCAGGACAATATTACAAGCACACAGGGCCAGTTGAGGAGATGCGTGGTCTTACTTTTCCAAGCAATAAAGACCTGTTTTTTCATCTAATGGTTCCACAGTGAATCTATGCTTGTTCTAAGAAATTATATTCCGCCAGTCCAAATGTTAATCTAAAGATCTCACCTGCCATCTCTCTCTGCAGCTCCGTCCTGCGTGATGGTCTTGACGAAGATGCCCAATTTCTCCAAACCCTGATCTGCCCCAACACCCATCCCTATAATACTGATCCCCAGCCCTTCATCACCTACACAAAGAGAAGAGAGAGAGAGCAAAAAGGTAAGTCCTTGCCTTCATAATAGTTTTTTCATTGCCTTTGGTATTACTGAGCAATAATTAGAGATGCACCGATTGATTGGCCAGTGATAGGAATTGGCAGATTTTTCACATGACCGGCCCGGATTGGTGACCGGCTGGTCAGTCTCACGTCTTGCCGATTATGAGCCGATCCTTTTATTGAGGTGATGACGTCACAGCCACGCAAACACTCACAGTCGCGTGTAAATACATCGTTTCACCTGAGAATGATTCTAATTTTAATGGCATTCAGTGTATACGGCGACTGATAATGTATTTATGTCGTGCCATATGAGGCTTGCACAGCCTAAGTGAGTGTGTGAGAGAGACAGCACACACAAAGTAACTCATGTAACACAAAGTAAGAAATGTATAGATGCATTCTGTGGTAGAAAAATCAATCTCACAATTAAAAGAACCAAAGACAAACTACTTCAGTCTGTGTGCATTGAATTTATTTAATACACGACTTTCACAATTTGAGTTGAATTACTGAAATAAATGAACATTTCCACGACATTCTAATTTATTGAGACGTACCTGTGTGCTGTAAAAGTAAAATATATTTATTTTAAACGTACTGCACAGTAATGAGGCAGCACCATATAACAGATGAGACGAACAAGAAAGGCTATTAATAATCTTTCATTGCGCAAAAATATTATAATACGAAAGGCTCCAATACAGAGCGGCATAAAGCACTTATGCACATCCCCGTGCGCAGAATGGTGCGCTTGAAGCAACTCCAGAGTCCGCATAGAGAAGTTCAGAGCACAAAAGAAAGAGATATTAATGCGTAGAGTATTAAATCTGTGCAACAGTTTATGGAGCCTTTTATATTAACCGTTTTAAATGTCAGTTACTGTGCTTGTGAAGAACCCTTCATAGTGCTCTCTACAACAGTGTTGTGATCTAACAGACACCTGATAGAAAGTAACACGATTTAGAAACAGCATGAGACTCTAGCTAGATAAAATCCTTTTATGCAAAACCATTGAACTTTATTTACAGATCAAGACTTGTATAATAGGAACAGTGGAGAGAGTTTTATCATCTTGACTCTAGTAACCGAACGCGGCATGCAGTTTGAAAGCTGAATGGAGGATGAAGGACAGCTGCAGCAGAGAGAAACGTTTACGTGAACTTGACTTAAATATTAATCTATAGTACCTCACATTAAATTATGTAACGGCTTCAGAACACTTGAAATATAGTGCAAGAAAACTTTATGGTGTTTTATAATGTGTTTTCGGCTTTTGTGGGGCTTAACAATAACACAATATTAGCTATGCAGAATATCGAATTTAGATCGGTCTCGTCAGACCGATACCCCGATCCAGCAGAAAATGCCAGTATCGAAGCGATACCGATCTTGAATATCGGATCGGCCCACGCCTACTGTAAACTTTAAATATTTCACATACTTTTTATTTGATCCTGATAAGCATTTGCAGTCACAGTTGTAAACACGATGGCTTTCTTCTTTCGTGAGGGGGTTTGGCGTCACGGCATCTTTGTTTCCAGATGGAACGTTAAAGAACGCGACACACATCTCCCGGAAATCCTGTATAATCTAACCAATCCGACAACGACTTTGAAACTTCTGAAATGTTTCCACTTTTGTGTGCCATATGCAACAGACATTTAGCCAATGTTCCGTGGGCGTGCCATCTGAGGCCGAGACTAGAGGTACAGTAGCAAAAACAATCTGTTTAACTCTAAGGGTCAGTGAGATGGAAACGTGAGCATGAAAACTAAATGCACGTTTCTGGTAAAGAAAAACTAAATCCCTGCATAAAAAGTCAATTTATAACAAATGAAACTCCACAGAGGTGCAGAATACGTTGTTTTAGTCAAGTATGACTGATTTTTAAATCACTCAATCTCAGAGAGAGTTGAAGTATTTTGTAAAAGACACAGCCTCACCTTTCTTGATCTCCACGGGAAACACATCCATCTTCTCCACCCGTTTCTCCAGCTCGTACTCTGCAGACGCCGCCACAGGATCCACATCATCGTTCCTCCGGTCGTACTCCTCATTAGAGAATGTGTTGTACACCTGAAGCCCCAGAAACAACTGTCAATTACAGCTAATAATACACAATAACTATTCATTCACTTTCATAATCTTTCAGAGTGCTTATGTGTTTTATTAAGATGAGACCCCTTCCTAATTCACTGGTCAGCATTTCGTTATTGCAAAAACACTGGATATATCAATGAAAGAAACCAAAACATCAAAGCTGTAATCAGCTTCTCTACAGTCCTGCCAAAGAAAGGCTTCCTTTCTGCTACAGTTTTAGCCCAGTGAAAGCAGCTCTTATCTGCTACAGAGAAAATCACTTACTGCACACGCACAATCATTTTTTGGGAGATTTATCCATTCTTTATAGTCAGTCACGTTTGACAAAATCAGTGAATATACATGCAGTGAATTTATATGATGAACTGATGCTGTGTGACTGTGTCTATAGAAACAGTCTAATGAAGAACTAGCAACAATCATAAAACACATTTAAAAATGCATACCCAAATTTAGTCAACATATAAAACTAAATTTAACAAACATAATATAAACCTCAGTGAATTAAGCCACAGCTGAGAAAGTGAGAGGATATGGAAAGAAAACTCGTTTTTCCAATTCAATTATACTTGTATAAAATTTAATACACAATTTACTTAAAAGTTTTCTTCATCCCACAGTTAAAACTGTTATCATTTACTCACCTTATCACTCACTTAAATTATTTTAATTAAATGGAACTTGTGTCATAATGTGAAATACCTAAACATGAGGGCAAGTAATTATGAAAGAGTAACACTTTTTTTAATGCCTCACATACTGGACTAATGTTTTCGTTTTTTAATTACTTTATGATTGTTAATTTATTTATTTATTTATTTGGAGCCTGACAGTCCTGGTGTATGTTTGTTTGTTTATTTCTTAATTTACTTATGTATGGATGCATGTATGAACGTATTTATACATTTTTTTTTGTTTGTTTTATTGTTAGTTTTTTTTGCAAAACAATCCTCTATTTTACTATAGTTTCCCTTTTTTTGTTCCAAAGAAGAAAGTAAGTCATACAGGTTGGGAACAATATACAAATTTGAGTTAACAATGACAATTTTATTTTTTTGCTGAAGTATCCCTTTAAATAGTCTATCAAATATTTTCTCGATTAATGAAAAGAGTTAATGTGTGTGTGTGTGTGTGTGTGTGTGTGTGTGTGTGTGTGTGAGAAATAGGATCGAGTGAATGAAAGCGGATTAAGCCTGAACACTGTGAGAGGAACAATAAAACACTGGGTTTGAGTAAAATGATCTCACTGGGCTCCACTAATTATATTTTATCAGTTCGAGAGTAGAAGTTTGAGGGGACACTCAATATAAAATGAATCCAACTGTAGACAGAGTTAAACTAGCCTAAATAGTATTATTTTTTGGAGAGACACACAGACTGGGCTCCAAAGTTTGAATGAACAAAGTGAAAGCTCAAATCTTTGCCAGCTCTTTCTCTAGCTCACAAACACACACACACATATTTTCCTATGAGGCTCTGTAGATCTGAAGAGAAACTCAGGTATGTCTCATTACATTAGACTCATTCAGAGCAGGAGAGGGAATGAGATCAGTTCACTGATTACTTAGGACTCTTTCAAGAGTGTGATTTAACCTGGTAAACATTTCCTGTGTGTGGACTACCTGGAGCATGTCAGAGCTTGACTACACATTAACCCACACCCACAGCATGCCAGCAGCAGTCAGACTGCTCATCTAAGCAGCGCCATACTTTGATCAGACAGGAAACAGACATTTTTATCATCATGAACCACCTGAGAATTACAAACGTTTATTAAGATGGAAAGACACAGAGACATATATTACCACCACCAAACTATCTTTCTGTGGAGGTTTAGAGGGCTTCTCCAACTGCAGTTTTAGGGGGAAAGGACATTTTAGAGGCGTCCAAAGTATTTTGAAATCTTGGTTTATAGCATTGAGGGTTGTGGTTTGAATTAAAGATGCCGATTCAAAATTAGGAGCAGAAAAAGAGTCGGTTTATTACTGAGAACCATCTACATCACAGCACAGAAAACAGCGCTGCTAGTCACTGCAAATGTGCTGAGCTCTGATGTGATGAATTACATTCAGTATGTATCAGCATGATATGTATCAGCCAAATTAACTGAAAGTCCAATAACAGCACAGAGGCAGCTCTGTGACTGGTCACTGGTTTCAGTCACCATTCTGGAAAGCTACGTGTGAGTACAATACCATGCTTTTTCCATTAAAATATCAATTAGACAATATGAGACTTTCCAACAGACAACATTTTGGTCACAGATCCCCCAGAATATTTATTAAAGCTGAACTAAAAAGCAGCTCATCCAGGAATCGTTATGATAAAGATGCCAAAACCATGAATCATTATCGTATGACCACCCACATTTACTGTACATAACATTCATTTATCGGTTAATTGGTGAGTCCTGATGAAAGACAATTTAGTCTATTTTGGTTAGTAAAGGCCATTGAACACAGAGTCTGAAATGTTCTTAAGCGTTTTTTTCAGGTTTTTTGTATCCATCATACTTTCCTATCAAAATGCATGCTACGGATGAAAAACACAGAGAATCGAACTTGATCCAAAAATGTTATGACAGACGAAAGTTTTGGAGGCAGTATGTAAACGTGATTGACACAATGTGAGGTCGTATTTATTTTTCAACGTGCAACAATTTCAGACGAAGATTTCGGACAACGTGCAATGACCTTTAGACTTCAGCAGTCCTAGCAGAGATAACTTGCATAGATGTCTTAACAGCAGAAAAAACTGTCTGCACTGAAAAAATGATACTACATTTTAAGGTAAGTGGTTGCAAAAAAAAACATTTTTTAGCTACATTTAAAAAATGTATACAAAAATAAAAAACCCTGTTAAAAGTTAGTCAACTAAATTTGTTTATTTAAATGTAGCTAAAATAAATTGATTACTACCACTAACCTCAAGATGTAGCAAATTCAATAAATAATTTTGTTCAGTGTGTGTACTAAATTACAACATATTCAGGTGTAAAAAATCTGGACTAACACAAGACTCAACACTAGAGCTGGCCCAGGGCCAGTGTGAAAGATGGTAGGGATAGATGATGGAATTGTAACAGGCCCGACTGTGAAAGTTCATCATTCACAAGTTTTTTTTAAGTCTAGCAACTTAAAACATTCAAGCGATTTTTAAATAATCAAGCACAAGAAGACGACTAACTGTACAATTCGCTGAGATGGTTTCGTTTGTACACACACGAATCTGCCTTTTAGACATGGGTGTAAAATTCTGCAAATGCTGAATTTAGTCATCTTTCACGTCATCTTGCACTTGAAATGAACACACACACAAAATGTCCATCTTGCCGAGTATCCTTCTAAACACAATTGGTTATAACTTGTGTGAACAAAAGATGTGAAAAAAATTACCTTTGATATTCTTTAATAAAGATGATTGTATATTTAATTTATGCAACTGGTGACTATGCATGTTACTTTAAATTTGATTGCTTTATTCAATTTCTGTAATGTGTCTCACTGTGAAAGCTACTGTTAGACCTGCCTGAAAAACAAAAATCACTGTTTATTTCATTTGTATATTTGATCTATTGCTTGTAACATGTTTGTTTGTTCTCATTTTATTATTGACAGTTACTTGTCTTTAATAATGTTCAACTCTACATTAGTTGGGTTGGAGGTAGGGCTGTGAGATATATATCGGATGGATGAAATAAAAAGTATATAGTTTCATATGTTCTATCGTTTATTTTGTGGTGTTGCAAAATACATTGTTTACGGTAATACCTTTTCATCATTTGAGTGACTGCTATCTTTATACGCCACCCACCACGGGGTGTGAAGGGGAGACAGAAGCAGGTGGAGAACCTGCTCAATATTCCTTAAGAAGATTTTGGTCATATTTGGCTCCTAGTTGGAGGTTTTGAGATGGTATTCAAAATTGATTTAAAGCAAAATGTTGGTGTTCTTATTTATCAGAACTACATGTTTGCATGAGTCAAAAACAAAGGAAGCTGTATATTTATTTATTTCAGTTAGTTAGTTAGTGGTGGGGTCGGTTTAAATTTTGTAAAGATCTGAACCGCTGGCCATCAATCCATGTGATGAGCCCTGCTAACAATATAAAAACAGACTTCAGCAAAAATAAAAGTGTTAAATATGGCATCTTTAAAAACAGTGTGTATGTGTTTCAGGGTTAGTGTGAAGATGGTGTATAGATTGATGTAGTCCAAAAGCTGAAAATAAAATAAAATTGGTTCAGCTTCCCAACCTTGAACATAATCCCCAATCCACATGACTAGACGTCTCTCTGTCTACATACGCAGTCGTCTCTCTCTCTCAACCACAGGGACTAACTTTCCTAACCAATAATAATTGGTCTTAACTACAAGCTAAACAGAACCATACCGCTTTTGCACCATATTTAATGCAGTCTCAGCATGTTTGAATGAAATGAAAGATATTTTAAGACTTATAAAGACTATTACACATTATTTTTTTCTTTAAAAAAAGGATAATTTTAGATAAAAAAATGTTTAGTTAAAAGTTTAACACCATAACAATACAAAACTGCGTTTGAAATGGACAGTACAAAAGAACCAGCTCATTAGAGTCACTGTTTTGTGAACACAAAAGTGGTTGCTCTGTCTGTTTGACAATGCAAGAGAAAGACTTGTTGCCATTTAACTGCTGCTTTTAATTTACTCCATTCAATACAGACTGCTGTAGATTCAGCAGCTATGCAGGAAACAGTGTCTCACACTCACATTCCTCCACACTCCTCACAGGATTTAATCTAAACAACAGTCTAGGTCGGCTGGGCGGCACATTATATAGAAAAGCCCAGCATGAATCTTCACGGAAGCGATTGAACAGAAACCTCTCAATGCAGCTCACCCACTGATTCTGTGTCTGCCGGGCTAAAAAAGCATGTTACACTGAAGAAAAAAATCCTAAATAAATATGTATATCTTGCTTTGAAGAAAAAAAAAAAGATCTTAACATCCTTACAAGATCAACTTTACTTGAGAAGCTTCCAAGACTTGTTTTTTAGAGAATGCACCTTGACGTTTATATTTTTCCAAGCATAAACTTAAGCCTAAAAATCTATTTTCCAATGAAGAAAAAAAAAGGATATTCTCTACAAACACGTCTTATTTTATCCAGTTTTGCTTCTCAAGTTAATGTATTTTGAGTAACACTTTATTTGAAGGTGTCCTTGTTACAATGCATGTTTTTATATATAATTGTATGCAAATAACCCTAAAGACCCCGATATACTTCAAACAAAGTTCTTTTTGTTTTCATTTTCGTTCTTCGTTTGGCCCTGACCCTGACCTACTCTATGAAATGAAAAGATAGACCTACTCTATGAAATTAAAGTCACCTGCAAATCACTGCTTTATCACAGAAACGCCCATTAAACGGATTCATTCAAGCATTTTCAAAACAAGTTGATTCTTTATGAACAAGCAAGAAAGGGCCACTGAATCATTCAACCGATTCGTTCAAATCCCTGGATTCGTTCAGTAGTCAGTGTGTTGCTTAGAGACGCGTTTAACTCTAGCTGTGGGCTAACCGGAACTGATGGAAGCCGCGCTGAAAATATTACTAAATATCGTATATTATAAATATAAAAACTCATATCAGGGCCATTTTGACACCATGTCTTGGATTTTAGGTTAAAGAGAAATATCACTAACTAATCGATATAACACCGTTTCCGTGGTACAATTCCATATATTGATTTACAAGGAGGGATACTTGACACTAAAGCAATGTTTTGAGAGGCAAACGCCAGCAAAATTAAAGTTTGACGTCATTAGTTACAATCACGAGATTAATAATTAAAAATCACTTTAATTTAATGACAGACCTAAGCTAAATTTTAAGACCAAAGCTGTTTTCAACTAACGAACAAGCTAATATAACTTTCCTTTATGAAGTGGTGACGTCCTGGCTTTGCAAATGCATACAGATTTGAAGTGTTTATCTGAACATCTCAGGAGATTCTCTGGCTCCATTTTTCCTATTTAGCGCGCTGTGTTCCTGTGTTCGTGCAGTGTCATGAACTGCGCAGACTCTGATCATTCTGCCGCTGGTTTTATAATAATAATTAGCATTGTTATAAAGTCAAGTCTTGCCGAGTCATGAAGGTAAAGTCAAGTCAAGTCTCAAGTCCCTCTAGCTCAAGTCCAAGTCAAGTCGAGGGATTTTCTTTATTTAGCCAAGCAAGTCACAAATCCTTAAATTTGCGACTCGAGTCAGAATAGAGTCAAGTCATGTGACTCGAGTCCCCCACCTCTGCTGTATACTGTATTAGAACAATCCAACACCCCCGCGGTGCTAAAGGCGGGGTGTAGATTATTATGTGTCACACCGCTCACACGTATGTCCTAAACACAACAACGATGCAATGAAGAAATGTATCTAGGTGTGAGAAGGGTACCAATGGTCTGAAAATTATAGACAAAATAATAATGATTAGCAGCAGTTCAGAGTCAAGTATCGTGTTTGTAATACACTGTAAAGCACCAATTTTTTTCTGTGTCCAAAGATCACCGGATCTTTGGCATGACTGTGGGGCTAAATAGCACCGTTAACATACCACTCCTGTATGGTTCTTCCGTGGTCCTTTGGGTTGATTAAGGTACTATATATATATATATATATATATATACATATACATATTGCACATATTGATTAAGGTACTATATATATATATATATACACATATACATATTGCACCATATCTTTAAAGGTGCTATACAGCACCTTTGTCAAATGGTGTGATGTAGAACCATAAGATGTGCCATATTGCATTGTATTTCTTCAACAAAAATGGTGCTAAACAGCACCAAAAGTGGTTCTTTGGCTCATATAGAACATTTAAAAGGGCTTAACGAGTGCTTTGTATGGCAGTGGTGCTATATATATATATATATATATATAGCACCAAAAGTGGTTCCCCTATGATTACAAGCCAAGAACCACTTTTGGTGCTATATAGCACCATTTTTTTAGAGTGTACAAAAGAAACAATTTCCATTAGGGCTAAAACGATTCCTCTAGTTACTCGAGTAACTCAAATTCAAAAAATCATAATTTGAGGCACATAATTTGCCTCGAAGAATCGTTTTATCCATTTACTAGGGATATATGCCGAAAATATATGCCGCATCGCACCGCCCAGCAGTGTTCAGGTGTCCCCTCTCCCTCAGCCGTCATCACTGCACGGTGTGACGCTCCGCTATATCATTCTGCTCAGTTACCACTCATGCACACCGGAAAAGCAGAGTCCGCTCAAATAACACACCGACAAGAAATGTCTATGTAACGTAAGTATACTTGTTGCTGTTAGCAGTAGAGCTGCTGTGCTGTGACATGCTGTGTTACAGCTGATCTGGGCAACGCTGGTAAGAATCTCCATCTGCTCCCCGCTATGCTCTGCTCACATTCGCTGATAATACGTTTACTTGATGTTTCTTTACACAGAATCATAATTTCTATTCATTTGCCAATGATTTACGCGATCTGATGAGCATTATTACGCGATCATATCTCTGAATAATTGGATGACAGAGACGCACGTTTTCCTTTAGCACACACACACTGAAGCGCGGGTGACGTCTCAATGAGGACATAAACACACGAACATCATCTCCAGAACTGCTCTGAGAGTCACTTCATGAGCGTTTCACCGTTTTATTTGAATAAAACTATCCTCATATCATATACACACAGAAATGTAAAGGTATTCACGGCAACCAGTCAAAATAAAAGTCCGGTTTTGTTCAGCAGAACGTACATACTACTAATAAAATTATGAAAACTTAATTTTTGAGGAATGATCACACAACATTTGCAACATTTGTTTATTTTAATAGTAAATTTCCCTTTGTTTTACAAAAAAGTTTAAATTTCACACTAGGGCTGGGCGATATGGCCCAAAAAATTATCACGATAATTATTTTCATATCAGTCGATATCGATAATTATCACGATAAATGTCAAATCTTTATTTCTTTAAAGTTTAAAGCCAGATTTTTGCTCCAAAGTGAAAGTTTTACAAACCAGACCATTAATTTTCCTTAACACAATAATTATCTAAATAGATATGTATTTCTTAGTTTATGCATGTTCTAATGAGTTGATATTGTTTCAAAATCAAGAAACCGGTTTGGGTTGCCTCATAATATGAATGATAATAATATATAACTTTTTTGTCTCTTAGAAATACACATTTGATCGTAGCTTGAGTTAGGATGCAGAGTTACATTTTTGTTCATTATCAAAATCAGTTACATCGGTAACATCTGTAGCAAACTCAGTTTTATATGGTATAATGTATTCTGACCAAGTTTTTATTTTTATTAAGCATTGGTCTCCTATAGTAGCATACATTTAAATAATGATAAACAGTTAAAACCACACATATAGCACCTCAATAACATGGTCAAAATATAACTAAATGGTTTTTAAGTAGTCTATTTGTATGAAAGACAGTAGTCTAAAACCATTCAGTATAAATGCACACATGCTATAGCTGCCTTAACCACACATACTTACTATTATTATATACCATTACTCCTGTAATAATATTAAATGTGAATATCCCACATTTCTGCCACAATACCATAGTGCAGTGAGTGTTACTACAGTAAATCCATGGTAAATAATGGCGATGTGCATATTGAAAAGCCTTCTGACTGTCTCCTTGCACAGTGTTTCTCATGTTCGGCTTGTGTTCTCACATTAGGCGTGTCCGACTTAAAGCGGCGCTGCACAGAATGGCCAGTGTATGACATCAAAGTACCGCAGCGATAAGAGCAGATGAAACCTATGCTTTCGAATGGCTCTCGCGGTACTTTGATGTCTTACACTGACCATTCTGTGCAGCGCGCTTAAGTCGAACGCGCCGGATCTCATAGCGCTGCTTAGTGATCACGTGACCGAGTAAACGCATCTGCTCTCGTGAGCTCGTGCCGCGCGGCAGTTTGAACTGTGATCCGAGCGGATAAAGGGTCCGGGCGCGATTCAAATGAATCATGTGGTTTCGTTCCGCTTTTGGCGCATAAACATTATATCGAATATTTTTCGAACTTTTCATATCGTTTTAGAGGAAAATTATATCGCGATAATTATCGTTATCGAATTATCGCCCAGCCCTAATTCACACACACCAGTATGTAGAGAGACATTTAAGAGGGTTTATTCTCCAAATAACTTTAAATTCATGTTGCTGAAAAATGTGTTAATGTTATGTGTATGGACTCTTGTTTTTGTTCCACATTAGCTTCCTGTTCACTAATTTTTGCCTCTTACAAAAGACACAATTCTTCTAAGAAGACAGTAAAGGCTTATGTCATCCTTGAGCTTTAGTTAGGATCAAAGTTGGAAGTTAAGTTGCACAATGTTTAGGTTTTATTATAATTTTTTTAATACTATTATATTGATTTATGTCTAAGTTTAGGTTGTACTATGTTTACCTTATTTGTACTTTACCTTATTTGTATTTTTAATGTAATATGGCAATTAAATGCACTAAATGGGTTTAGTTTTCAGTTATTAAAATATGCTATTTCAGCAATAACATTTTACATTTTTCTAAAAAGGAAACAAATTACTTGTTCATTTTAAGAGACTTGTCTTATTTTCTCTTGTATGTTTAGGATTGCTCTTTAAAAAGAAAAAGTAGTTATTATCCGATTACTCGATTAATCGATGGAATTTTCGGTAGAATACTCGATTACTAAAATATTCGATAGCTACAGCCCTAATTTCCATAATCAGTCCTTTATGGTAAGTGTGAATGGCTCAGTCTGAATTTATTTATTTAAAAATATTGGAGCCATCTCAATAACACAAACGAGTTACTTTATTTTATGATTATTCATTTATTTTATTAAACTGGGTAAATTGCACCTTTTTATATTTAATGTGGTGTCATGATTTAATTTTGATAAAAACAAAGGTTAATTATTGTATTCTTTTGCCATTTCATTTATTGCATACCTTTTAAATTCACTTGCAGAAAAAAACGACAGCCGCAACAGTATGGTGTAACAACATTTATGTGTTACTCGCCAAATTATATCCACGTTTTCCTTTCATTCTTTTCATGGCTTTGGAAAACTTGCACCGGATGTTTCTCCACGTCGCTCTGCATAACTCGTGCTTCATTGCAATTTCTTTTTAGGATTTTAATTCTCTGAATCTTTAAAGTCTCTCCGCGAGCGATCGTACAGGTGCAGATAAATTTGTACCAGCTCAGCTTTTCGACACTCCAGTGTATTCGTATTGCTAGTAACTTGCTGTTTTAGATGTTGTTCTCCTGTCTGACCACCGCGGAATGAGAAACGAACCGGGGAAAGAAAAATCTCACGTCAAAGAAGGTGGAGTTCCCGAATCCACCCACCAATTGCATAATCGCCATGGACCAATGGAAGCTCAAAGGTGTTTATGAGCCTAAACGAACTCCCCAAGAAAGTTTGCTTTTGTGAGCCGTTTCGAAATGCCGAAACAAACTCAAAACTAGAGATCGACCGATATATTACCGATATTTTCCCCGATATTTAAGCATTTTACCATGATCTGTTAAAAAAAAAATAATAATTGTCAGATACACAATTATACAGAGTATAACTAGCAGTGAAATGTGTTCTCTGTATTTGACCCATCCAAGTACACACACACTTGGAGCAGTGGACACTGTTCACTCAGGAAATGCTCCAGCACGGCCACCACATGTAACTTTATACAAGATTCACTTGTTTGAAACACGCTAAACTATATTAACATTTACTATAGAACCATTATTTCGCCAATAAACATCTCTATTGAAATTATTTATTTTCTCCACAAGCGATCGCAGTTTGAGTATAGTTCTGTGTAAATGCATAGATAAACCGCACTGTCAGCAGTTTTCATAATTTAGAATGACAAAAAACATTTAAATAATTCTGATAAAACGTGCCAGTTAAGAAATGCAATAAAATATGATGTTTTGTTTGTTATAGCTTATTTCAATATTCCAGAGAATATTATTCTTCACTCTTTACTCTATTAAACAGCTCATAAACCTAAAACTGTAGTTTAAAATGAAGTTGATATGACTTCTGTCCTTTATTTTCTCCATTTGAAAATGTTAAGACATTCTTTTGCTTATTGTTAATATCAGTGTTGCTGATGATGCTTTTTATAAATAAACAGTTTTTATTGTTGTAATTTTAAGATTACATTTTACATGAAAATGTTCATTCTCAACAGTTTTTTGTTGTTGTTAAGATGACTGAAAGGAGGAAAAATCAAAGTGAAGAATGGATTTACTTCACTCTGTTATTTATTTACTTTATAACAGTAAATAAATATCGGTTCTGCATATCGGTTATCGGCTACATAAACGTACAAATAATCGGTTATCGTTTATAAAAAAATCAATATCGGTCAGAACTTCGTTTCGGCCTGATTTTTTCGAAATGACGAACAGTTCATATCAATTCGTTCTTCGATTTCATTTGAAGTATATCGGGGCCTTAAGCCAAACCCTAATCCTAACCCTATAGTGAGTATATGTAGTTAGTTAATTAACATTACTCAATACTTAATACCCAGTATTTAATGTATAATAACATTGTAATTACACCTTAAAATAAAGAGTAACCGTATTTTGTTTTAGGAATATTTATATTTTTATTGGAAAATCAAGACAAAATACTGGTTATAAAAATGACTTATAGCATGTGAACCTACACCCACCATGACTGAACCTGTGAACACACTGAAAATCCATCAAGAAAAAGAATAGAGCGAGACAGAGAAAGTGAAACGACTGTGTGTTAATTAACTGAGTTAATTAACTGCTCTCCCCTCTCTGCAGCACATCTACCTCAAACGCTGCAGAAGCAGAGCTGCAAAACTCCTCAAAGATTCTACTCACCCCGGTAACCATCTTTTCTGTTTACTGCCATCTGGCAGGCGCTTCAGGAGCATGATGGCAAAGACTGAAAGACTGAGGAAGAGCTTCTTCCCTCAGGCCATCAGGCTCCTAAACACAAACTCTGTTTCATAAACACTCACAAGACCCATTGTCAACTGTAAATATCATCACATTCTCATCATTGCTGCTCTATGTACAATACCATGAACAACCCGTCTGCACATCCCTCTTATTCACATTACTATTTATTAAGTCCCAGTACACTGTTTTTGTTTTCTTTTTGTACATCTTATTGTTTTTTGCACATCTTGTTGTTTTTTGCACATCTCATTGTCTTTTGCACATCTCATTGTCTTTTGCACATCTTATTGTTTTTGCACATCTTATTGTTTTGCACTTTTTATTTCATTGCACATTTTATTCTTATTTCTCCTTTTCTTACCATATGTATGCCCTTGTGTTATGTTACTTATATAATTTGTATTCTTATTGTTTTGCACTGTCACTGAGGACCTGATTCGATTGCATTTCACTTCTAGTTATGCCCTGTATAACTATTATGTGACAAATAAAGAAACCTTGAAACCTTGAACCTTGAACCTTGAACTGTTGAATATATTTGAGTATTTGTGAGCGTGTGATGAATGGCAGGCCTGCACTGACCTCACAGCGCTCTGTGGTTACACTTGGCCTCTTTTTCTCATTTCTCTTTCTTTCTGTCTCTCTTCCAACTCTCCTGTTGCCATGGACGACACCAGCAATTCAAACAATGTTCCCTTTCTTTGCTGAAACCTGACCACTCTGGTCTCTGAGAGTGAGAGAGAATCTGTCCTGCATGGATCACACCTGCTTCAGTTACACGACAACATCCAAACAGGTTCCTGCCTGACTTCCTATCCTGTCCTCATCCTGAGAGCAAGCACATTATGGGAATAAAATTCTCACCGTTTACTCAACCTAATATTGTTCCAAAAATGTTACATCCCACAGAAGTAGTATCACTGGTTTAATGAAAGTATGATAAAAGCAGTCCACATATGACTTATGTTCTAAATCCAATACACATATGAATGTCATGTGATAGATTTGTGTGAGAAACAGGCAGAATGTAATATTTAACCATAGTCGTCCTCTCCAACGAGCTAACCATTAAGTTAACCATTCAGGGCTCTAGACTAACTTTTTGCACTGGTGCGCCTAACTATTTTTCTTAGGTGCACCAGCACAAAAGTTAGGTGCAACCAAATATTCATATAGACAATATTGACTAGTAAACGATTAACTAACAATCTGGTCAACAAAGTTCTTTATTTTGAAGCACAATTCTACAAGAAAGGTAACTTACTGAAAAAGTGTTGGTGCTTAAAGTGTTTCACTGAGCTGAGATTTAAACTTAAAACATCTCAAGATTAATTAAATAAAAATAAATCTAAATTAAGTGTTTTAAGGGCTGCAAACTGAACATCTCATGGCTCAATGTCTTATGGACTATACTCCATTGCAGTCACATGCCCCTCGGCATACTTCTGTAGTTTGGCCTTCTTGATCTTTGGCCTTGGTTAAACCAGCTAGCCACACTCTCTCTAGCATCAACATCTTCCAGATTTGGCCCCTCTACACTGATTCTTATCAGATCTTCCTCTGTATCTGAATGAAGGGATGCTCTAGTGCAGTGGTTCTCAAACTTATTTGGTCACGCCCCCCCTTAAACCTATAAAAAAATCCGGCACCCCCATCCCACCTCAGACTACCAAATAATTTCACTAAACATAAAAAATAAAAAAAAAAGTATTTACAGAAAAAAACCTGTTCTGTCTATTTGTCTCTTTGTGCTCATACTGTATTTTAATGCAGCCAAATTATCAATAAAACTGTTTTACTTTATATATTTTACTGTTTCTTTTGTCAGTCAACGGGAAAAATATGAAATAGTGACTGAAACACATCCCTTTAAGAATACATAACCTGCTCCCCCTTCCAAGAAGCTAGACTGCCTAATTTATAATTTTACTGAGCCGTTGTCTGATGAAATCAAATAATACACAATATAAGACAAGACAAAGACCATTCCTGTGCTGTGATGTTTTCGGCTATATTTGCATGTAAACGTAGAGAAGCAATAATATCTCTTTTAACTGAAAGTGCTGCTCCTCTCAGATGCTCACTGAACAGAGCAGATGCAGAGAAAGAGCTGCGTGTGTGCTGATCTCGCGCCGTTGCGGCAGTGCCAACGATCACAGAGATTCGCTCACCTATCATTCATCAACCTCAAATATGGCTTTTCATCTGAAAGATGTATGTAGTAGCAACTTTACATGGCCGCTCAATATGATGTTAACCTAGAGAAATGTGCGCTATTGAAGTGTTTGTGTGGAAGCTAGCGCTCGCTGCAGGACAGAGCTTCGTGCGCCCCTTGCTCTTAAAATCTCCGTCATTCTTGGTCATACAGATAAAAGTAGCCTAATACATCTTTCGAATCTGTAAAGACTCTACGTTTATTTGTGTGCACTCAGAATAACAACGAAACGCTGCGCTTTTAAGCAAACAGGATGCGCTTTAGGTCTCATGTGAACTTGAGCGAGAAACTTGAAACTCGAATATATCTAAAAATACAGTACATAGAAAATATATTTATAGAGAGTGAAATGTCAAAAAAAAATAGAAGACGGTGTGTTAGCATGGATGATTTACATGAAATTTAATCTGTGCAAGACTGTGCATAATAAGATGGCTTTCAGTTCAATATAATAACAAAAACGACATTTTGGGGTTTTATTCAACTAATAAGGTGGGCACGCTGTGATCTGTAATATATTTTACTGTAATTGACAGTTATCGGCAAAAAAAAACAAAAACAACAACACGGGAGTGGGAGGGAATGGGAGTCATTCTTCCGGGAGTGGAACGGGATTTTCCTCCAGTTTTTTCGTGGATTGGGACGGGAAGAGATTAAAGTTTGTGATGCATTTTGGAAACAGGAGATGAGCCCCTGGTCTATCAAGCGCCACCTGGCTTGAGAAACCCGTTCTCAAAGACTTACTTTTAGTCATTATTTGGGTAGCACATATTCTGAATGCCTTCGGCAGAATTCAAATGAGCCATTTTAATCTAGATTAAAAAATTAATCTATGCCCACCTCTAATGAATACACATTTTTAGATCATGCACTCAAGAAAAATATTGTCAGATAAAGTGGGCCATCCCTTAATTTATCAAAAAAAAAGTCTGCATCTTAAATAAACATGATTTATTAACACATTATCAGACAGACATATTTAACAAATTCAAAAATGTATAACCTACAGGTTGAGTAAAAAAAATTCAGAATTTTCAGAAATGAGAATATTTAACAAAATTAACTCTACAGTGTTAAAAATGTGACTATATCCCAAGCAACAACAAATAGTAAAAAAAAGAACATTTAAAATGGTAACAAAACATAAAACTATTTTTCTGTCTATGTTCTCTAACACTTTAAATTAACTTTTATTTTGTCCACATTTAAAAGTTTTATCTTCTGCATCTACATTGTGCTCCTCTCATCCTTTATTCATTCCACAGATTGATCTGTGATCTTATATTCTCTCTTTCCTTTCTTCCATCTCTGACTTTAATTTCCTGACTGCAGACTCATTTCTGGTTTCTAAAAAAGTCAATTATACATGTAAACTATAAAATAACCAGTGAACGTCAATTTATTTTATTAATTTACATATAATAACGGAAGGTTAAAGATCAGAGCACTTTACCCAAATCCCACTTTACCTGAATATCTAACACATTCAGCCAAACTGGGCCAGCAATATTTAAACACCTTACAAAAAACTAACAAATAATAAAAAAAAGATATGCATTTATTAACTGTTAACTGTGGAAACAGAAAGAGCACAAACTGTAACAATAATATTTGTTTCCATTTAGTGAACAACCTTATAATTTAGAAATGAAAATCTTATGTCAAAGAGTTTTCTACCTTTCACTATGACACTGTCCGCGTGGCCACACCCACCAGTGTCATATTGCATCAAACCTAACCAAACCAAAAACAATTTTATTATTTAGAGAAACAGTGTCCCTTTAATTAAGAACCATTGTTATGCTCTGGCAGTTCAAACCCATTGAGCACAGTACAATCAAACTTAAACGGCCCACTTTACCTAATGGCCCACTTTTCCTGCAATCACCCTACTTATGATTTTTTTTTGTGTGCAAGAAAAAGTACCACACAATATAGGTTTACTGTTTCAATCAAAACAGACAAGAAAAAAATTACATTACAGTATAATATTCACAGACATCAGTCCATATAGTGATCCTTTGATTTATTCATCCCAGTTTTACAAATTCTGTAACATTTTCTATATAACGTGGAATTGCATACCATGTTTTCCTCATCGTAAACATCCTAGGGTCCTATGTGAACTCTGGTTTGAACCCTGTTGAAATGAACAAAATCCATCTCAAACTGCAGAAATGAACTACTACTGATGATGTATCATTTTAAATACGTGCGTGCATTTTGCATGGTCACACTTATTATAGCATTATCCATTTCTAAAGCTGCTCAACTAACTGCCTTCAAAGAACAGTGCATTTTATCTCCTGCAATATAGCAGCTGGAAACTGATTTCAACAAGAAATCAAAACAAGTGTATTATTTTGACTCTCTAAAAATGCACATTCAGGCCACATTTCTGCAGTACCATCAGACAAACTCCACTTATCTATTCTAATCCTAGGGTTGTGACTTGGTTACAAAATAATCTGATCCTTACAGATTGCTTGATCTCTCTGTGTATAGAAGGAAACAACTCAAAGAAGAGCAGCCCTGTGTAATGTGCAGTCAGCCAGTTTTCTTCAAAACAGTATTTAGGAGCACAAGCTAGTTAGATTCCTCAGGTGATGGCTGATGTTTCACAGAAGCATGAGTATTCCCATGTTAGCGCCACACCAGTGTGTTTGTTCAGACTTTTGTGTAGCTTTGAGGAGAGGCTGCTGAACTTCCTGGAGTGAGCAGAGAGAGGTGGGGCTCATGACAGATGCACTTCATAATCACTCATGACACACACACTAATGCTACAACGCCCCATCCAGGACATGACAGCACACAAATGCACATTCAAAGACAGTAAACAGAAAGAACACACCTTGTGTTGCTAAATATAACAACAAGAGAATTGTGTGAGAATGAAGGAAATATCCTGACTCGCTTAGATAAAGAGAAACACTCAGAGACTTGTTCATCAGCACTTTAAGTCCTATTTTATTAACATTAGTAACTTGAATTAATGTTACTTATTTACTTAACTAATTTATGTTAAAATTGTTGAATTAGATCTTCCCTATGCACAGAGGTTAAATTGGGATTTGTTATGGGGGTGCTCTGTGGTTTCAGGCTATCGAGGGGTGCACATGTATATGCAAAGTCTACAAAAGTCTTATATCAAGTTGAGAGAGTCCTCTGCTATGAATACTAAAATGTTGATCGAAATATTTCTACATGCTATCAGTATACAAAGCTACATCAGACTACAACATTTTTAAAATCTAATTTAAAATTAAGACATTTTTTAAGACCTGCAAAATTAATACAAAAATAATCTAAATTATAAATTATAAACAATACATTTTAATTTAAGACAGTGTTATATGGGTGGAATTTCACATTGGTCTGAACAAAAAGAGAGGCTTATTAAAACAAGCAAATTGATTCACTAACAAGTAGAAGGCACTTTTGGAACAGCAGAAATATATAACCTACAGTTGTTGAAAATGTACGAGGAAAGTCCACTGATGAGTTACCAGCATAAGCCCATGTGCTCAGCCCTGGACGGCCCGGCCCAATTAAACCCCTTATTGTGCCCAAAGTAATTTTCATCAGCATTGATTTGAGTTTTCAAACACAAAAGGTCCACTAGTTAGTGTGCGCACGACGAATATATTAACCTGTGCTCACGATAAATGCAGCATTCTTTAAAAGCTGAGAACAAAACAGCAGAAAATGAAGCACAGTTTAACCTTTTAGATAAGGCTCTTTCGACTTGGCTGTTCTGGGTAGTTTCTTGCTGGGCAAAGCAATCACCTCACAAAAGGTGTTTCACCCTCCCAGTACACCCTAGAAACTGCATAGCAGCGTTTTCTTCAGTGAACTTTAATTTTACATTGCCTACTGTACAAATTATTACCCATATTTATATTATTTTTGACACTATTGCTATTTTATTTTACCCATTCAAATTTATCCAATTGCTTTATTTACATTGAAAATGTAAAAAATGCACAAAGCATGCTAGTTCAGAGAATTAGAACAAAGGGAATCAAGGGCAGAGCGGTTCAGAGATTAAACTTCAGCTGCTGCTGTGATTTCAACTATTACAGACACACCTACAGTCTTTCAGAGAGAACATGAGAAACGGACAGACAGACAGACAACTGTTACTCTGCAAATATACTAATCTCAACACATTTAAAAATACACCATACCACCAGCATATGTTTCAAGTATACGGCACTATTTGTGTGAGTATTTGAGATGCCTGCAACTATGAGTTACCCACAGACTGCATACTATAAACACAGTGTACGGCTTAGTAAAGCTATGTGCTAACCAACCATGGTGTCATTACCACAGTGCTGTGTCATCACCTGCTAACTACCTATGTGGTGCTAGCTGCTCTTTACTATGGCACTAGAATTAACATCTCCAATCACAAGATCGGATCACAAGCAGTCAGCAGAGATAGAAAACTGTCGACACCTGCTAGTAACAAGCGTCTCACTTGAAGGGATTTCGAGGAATTATGACGGGAGCCCATTTAACAGGAGCATATGTAATCTTAACCCTGGTGTTTTAAGAACAACATTCTTTACGATTATGACTGCATATGCAAAGCATGGCAAGACTTCATCAGTGGAGAAGAATAATGGGCAAAACCTACAAATGAATGACCATCAAGCACTAAGAAGGACTGTGTCCAAATAACTACAGCAGCAAGTGACAACAAACCTCAATATTCATCTTGAAGTTACTGTGTTCACAGCTACTGTGAACATTGTCGCCTCTCTACCGGACAAACTTAATATTTTTATGCTCATTTCGAGGCTCACAACACCACCCACACAGAGAGCGCTCCCACGGCTGCAGCAGAAGAGGTGAGTGCACTCCCAATTTCTGTCGCAGATGTAACCCGATCCTTCAAACGGGTGAAGTGAAAGTGAAGTGAAACATCTGCATAGTTGTGGGTCCGGATGGCATCCCAGGCTGTGTGCTCAGAGCATGCGCATTCCAACTAGCTGGGGTTTATACAGACATTTTCAATCTTGCCCTCTCTCTCTGTCTGTGGTTCCCTCATGCTTCAAAAAATCCACCATTGTGCCCATACCGAAGAAAAATAAAATCACCTGCTTGAATGACTGGAGGCCCGTTGCTCTGACACCCATCTTCAGCAAGTGTTTTGAGAAACTCATCAGAGACCACATCTGCTCTGTGCTGCCTGCTTCACTAGATCTGCTACAATTTGCATATTGCAGCAACCGTTCCACAGACGATGCTATTGCCTTCACCCTACACACTGCTCTCTCCCACCTGGAAAATAAGAACACCTATGTGAGAATGCTGTTCGTGGACTAAAGTTCAGCATTAAACACCATAGTGCCTGCCACACTGGTTGCGAAGCTCCAGACTCTGGGACTGAACAGATCTCTGTGCAGCTGGATCCTAGACTTCCTGACAGGCAGAAGTCAGGTGGTCAGAATGGGCAACAACACCTCATCTCCACTGATCCTCAACACTGGTGCTCCTCCAGGGCTCGTTCTCAGACCCATCCTGTACTCCCTGTACAGCCACACACAGCTCAACGTCATCGTCAAATTGCTGGCGACACAATGGTGATAGGGCTGATCACTAACAGCGATGAGGGTGGCCTACAGAGAAGAGGTGAGATACCCTGACTAAATGGTGTCAGGAGAACCACCTCTCAACTCAGCATCGACAAGACCAAGGGCTGGTGGTGGATTTCAGAGACCGAGCAGAGAACACACCCCATCACCATCGACAAGACACCTGTGGGCGGGTAAGCAGCTTTAGTTCCTCTGCATTCACATCACTGAGGATCTCATTGTCTGCTCACACAGATGCAGTGCTGAAGAAGGCACATCAGCGCCTCTTCTTCCTGAGAGCAGCTGAGGAAGTTTGGAATGAGCTATGAGCCCCAGCATCCTCAGATCCTTCTACACCTGGACTGGAAAGCATCCTGACAGCACCGCTGGCAACCGCAAAGCTCTGCAAAGGCGTCGTGCAACTGCCTGCCGCATTGGTTGATGTAGCTTCCCTCCCTCCAGGACATCTACACCAGGTGAAGTATAAGGAAAGCCCAGAGGATCATCAAGGACTCCAGCCACCGTCCCACATTCTGCTCTCTGCTGACCTCAGGAAGAGCGTCTCCGCAGCATCCGATCCCTAGGATCAGAGGATAGCTTTTTCCCCTCAGGCTATCAGGCTAATGAACAGTCAGAACTAATACACCCCACCCTACAGCACACTCCCACTTTATGATATGCCATGCACTGCACTTTAACCTCAACACATTCAACTGGACTACATGCACACACTGCACAAACACAACAATCTATCTGCTACCACTGGATGCAACCGCAACACACGCATACATCCATGACGATCCACTATCCAGCCTATGTAAAATCTGCTGCTTCGCATATTGTATACAGTGCTCAAGCGTAAATGAGTACACCCCCTTTGAAAAGTAACAGTTTAAACAATATCTCAATGAACACAAAACATTTTCCAAAATGTTGACAAGACTAAGTTTATATAACATCTGTTTAACTTATAACATGAAAGTGGGTTAATAATATAACTTAGAGAACAACATTTTCAGTTTTACTCAAATTAAGGGTGATGCAAAAATGAGTACTTGCACCCCACTGAAAGTCTCTGGAGCAAAGCTAAATTTTAGACTACAAATGTTTAATTTAACAAGAATTCAACCACAGGTGAGTCTAATAATTCATTACACAGGTGACGATTGACTATAAAGGTGTTCTTAAAGAAAACCCTTCCCATTTCATGCTGTCAACTTGAACCACATGGAAGATAAATGTCACAAGACCTGAGAAAATAATTTCTTTACACAAGAAGGTGAAGGCTACAAGAATATCAGCAAAGCTTTACTTATCAGACAGAATTATTAGACAGAATACTGTAAAGTGGTAGCAAAAGTGGTACAAACATTTTAAAAAGATGGAACTGCAACCATCTCACAGAGACGCGTCCAGGTAGATCCACGGAAGTTAACACCTCGTCAGGGGCGTCTTCTGATGAGAAGGGTTGAAGAAAATTGACATGCAAGTTCACTGCAGTTATCTAAAATCTAAAGTAGAAAGCCAAACTGGGGTGACTATTTCCCGTGACACAATCGGCGTACACTGCAGAGGAATGGCATGCATGGGTGCAATCACGAAGAAGCCTCTCTACCCAGGCACAAAAAAGCCCGCCTAGAGTTTGCCAGGGCCCATGCTGACAAAGATGAAGACTACTGGGACTCTATACTCTGGAGTGATGAGACCAAGATAAATGTTTTTGGAGCTGATGGCTTCAAAACTGTAAGCGTCATAAGGTGAGGAATACAAAGAAAAATGCATGGTGCCTACAGTGAAACATGGTGGTGGCAGTGTCCTTATGTGGGGCTGCATGAGTGCTGCTGGTGTCGGGGGCTGCATTTCATTGATGGCATCATGAATTCACAAATGTACTGCTCTATACTGAAAGAAGAAGATTCTACCATCACTCCGTGCCCTTGGTGAGTAGTGCATTTTCCAACATGACAATTATCCTAAACACACATCTAAGGCCACTGTTGGTTTCTGAAGAAGAACAGGGTGCAAGTGATTCAGTGGCCAAGTATGTCTCCTGATCTAGACCCAATCGAACACCTATAGAATTCTGAAGAGAGACAAGTTGAGCATCACTCTCCATCCAGCATCCAATCTCTAAAAGGGTCTCTTGAAGAATGGAAAAGATAGATCTGGCAAAATGTCGCCAACTTGTTCATTCCATGCCTAGAAGACTTGGTGCTGTCATTAAAAATCATGGAGGCCATACAAAGTACTAGATTTAGTAGTTTTTGTTGTGGGGTGTACTCATTTTGCATCACCCTAATTTGAGTAAAACTGAAAATGTGTAATCTAAGTTATATTATTAACCTTACTTTCATGTTATAAGTTACACAGATGTTATATTAAACTTAGTCTTGTCAACATTTTGGAAATGTTTTTGTGTTCATAGAGATATTGTTTAACATTTTACTTTTCAAAGGGGTGTACTCATTTCGCTGAGCACTGTATATATGTGTACATAATGTAGAATGTGTACTTACTGTGTATAATGTGTATTGATAACTGTAAGTTTGTCTAATAGTACACTGTGTGTACTGTCTATATTTAAATTGTTTCTGCACTGTCAGGAGAACGCTCTTAAGAATTTCACTCACCAAGGCACATGTGCTGTGGTGATGTGACAATAAAAGTGATGTGATGTGATTTGATTTGAAGACCTTGTTTCCACAAAACAAACCCCAGAGAACTTCAAAATCCATGAAAAGAACAGTTTCAGCCAGGCATACATGTTAAGGCTTTTACACAGCAGAAATAAACATGACAACAGGCACAGATTATATAAGATAATAAACGCACGATTATGATAGGATATGGTTTATATGTGATTCTTTTGAGATTATCATGTAAATCTGAAATTCTAATTTGTGCAGCGATTATAAAAGGCTATAAATAACATATTTTAACAACAGTAAACTACCAAATTCCACATGTGATCGCAAAAGGAAATTATTACAAACACTCGATGGTGGTTTGAAGTGTGTTCTGAGTAAAAGTGTACTATTAATCTCATAAATTGTCTTATGAAGCATGATGCTAATGTTAGCTCTAATGCAGCTGCAAACAGGTCCTATTCTTCTTAATAATGTATTTTGTCATAATACTCCACGTAAGGTAAAATTCCACGTAGAAATACTTTTTATAATAGTTATAGTTAATAGTTAGCTACAGCGATATCGCGTTCATAATCAAAGCGATTCATCTCGATATTGAGCGATATTGTCTAGCTTGTCAGTGAACTACGGCTCTGTGTATTAACTGCCGCTCCATTTGAAAACAGCTGATGGAGATTTACCGCAAATCAAGGAACCGGCTTTACTGACGAGATGCACATGAGAATTGCATGCGATTAATTGCACAACCCTAATAAGTAGTAAATCAGTTTATTGAGCCTTTTTTTAACAGTTTTAAACCTCAGTTACTGTGCGCTCTTGAAGAGTTTGACTGTAGTAACCGAATGCAACGCAGTTTGAATGCTGAATGGAGGATGACAGACAGCCGCTGCGGAGAGAAGAGTTTACGTGAACTTGAATTTAATGACTTTAATATTCATCTGTACCTCAGATTTAACTATGGAACAGATTCAGAACACTTGAAATATAGTGCATGAAAACGTTATGATGTTTTTGTGGCTTTCGTGGGGCTTAACAACAACACACAATAATATACGCACAGCATTGGATTAAGATCGGTCTCGTCTGACCGATATCCGATCCAGTCATTTTCCTGAGTATTGGATCGATGCATCCCTAAATGAAACACGCTGTTGAAATCCTTTGAACTTTGAGCACCACTTTTAAAGCCTCAGCTGATCAGCAGAGCGTCGAACCTCAGACAGAGATTTCACTTTCCTTGCTTGGACATAATAACCTATTTTCTCAAATATACATGACTCGGCCTGAAGGACAGATGCAGGCAATCGATCAGTCGATCTCTCTCATCTGTTTAGGCTTGTTAAGTGCAAATCTACTAGCCTCTGTACAAATTAGCATGCTACACAATATCAGAATCAGAATGAGCTTTATTGCCAGGTATGTTTACACATACGAGGAATTTGTTTTTATGATAGAAGCTACCGCAGTGCAACAGAATGACAGTGACATTATAGTATCATTACTAAGTTATTTAATATTCAGTACACATGCATGAAGTGTAAAATGAGAAGGGCATAACCTTATGAAAACAGAAAACACGCAAATATTGCGGATGCTGCGGTTGTTACATTCCTCTGCAGTTATGCTCGTCAATAGCGCGGTATTGCGATATTACGGTTATCGCGACAGCCCTAGCCCTGACCAACCACATCACCTGACCTGAATATTATCAAACCACTGTGGATAACATTGAAGAGAAGACTGAGAAGCTGATTCCTTATGACAGCCACTGTGTAAATTATTATATTTCAACAACAAATAGAAATTGTATAATTAGAAGTTAATTTAAAAAACTGTTATAGTTAAAAAATAAATAGTAATTGAATTTTGGCTCTGTTGTTAATTGTAACCTTGTAGTAAAAGGGCTCCCTGTAGTTTAGAGCAGAATCTGAGGTAGATTTGTATCCCAAAGAAACTTTTAATCATAATTTTATTTTTTAAAGAAGAAGCAATTTGTTAGGTAAACCACTGTTTAATAATAAATAAATAAAAGTTTAACCTAGTTTTTTTCCTCCTGCTGTACCGAAACCATGACTGAACCGACGTCAAAACTGAGGTACGTACCGAACCGTCATGTTTGTGTACCATTACACCCCTGCCTACAACATTACACACCACAGTATACACATTCTTACAGAAAACGGATTTAAAACATTTCTTTGTCCAGTTTCAGGTTTCTAGATGAAGCCTTCTATGACAAACCGATAGATGAGATTAAAATAACAGACATAAGATACACAGTTAATCATTAGTAGTTCCTGGGATAATTCACTTAATCCTATCAGCTCTTTGTACATATTTGCCAGAGGCATAACAAGCGGCAGTAATACAGTTTTTGACCGGCTTAGCAACAGTAACTACAGGGCAGGGCTAGGAGACTGGCCAATCCCAAACCACAGATAACTTATTACAAGTTATTATGACCTTCTGTGGGCAGAACATAAACTGATAGTCAACAATAAGAAACCTGGCTCTGCCTAATGCATGATGGTGTAAGCTATATTTGTGTTTATTTATTGAACATCCAATCACAAGAGAGGTATTTATTTACATATAGAATTCTTAAAGGTACAGTAGAAAAAACTGCCCTGTTAAATCAAAGTCAGAAAGAAGGTGTAAACTTAGTTTAAAAAGTAAAGTACGACTGCTTTTGCTGAAATCTTGAGTCACATTGTAGGTGGACTTCTCAGAAAACAATAAACTGCTAAAAAGGTGCAGAATTTGGCCTTTTATAGATGACAATGACTTCAGTAGCTACAGAGACATCTGACAGAAGACAGTGATCAAGGGAGCTATTTCACTCTGTCTGCAAGGTCTGCTGAACAAAGAGTCTCTCTTTCTCACACTCGGCCTCTCAGTCTCTCTTCCTCTACAGGACAGGCTCAGGTTACCGTGAGACCTTGTCCTGCCTCCTCCTCTCTGGAACACGGGACTTCCTCGACTGAGGTTGGATTGAAACAAAACTCAAGTTGCCAGACTATCGCTAGAACACCCGGACTCCTGGAAAATGCATGAGTTCAGCCAATCAAATTGGAGCTTGCGACTGTCGCTCTTGCCATTTTTGTTTGCAAATATTTATCAAACTATCTGTAAACTATATAAGGCTGCCAATGTGTCTTAACCATGTGTGAAAACAATTTGAGCTCTCGCTTTCATATTGAGTTTCTGTCCTAACCAGATGCTGCTATAACAAGAGTTCTGTCTGTCGCGTGCTGGTTTACATGTGCTGGCTGTCTCCACCCCCAGCCAGTCCACCCCCAGTGTTTTTTTTTTACAGTAAATGGCAAAGTTGCCTGTAATTGTTGGGCCCTATGTAAACTTTACTAGATTTATTTTTATTTTATTCAAAAAATTCTGTTTCTTCCCCTCGTTCTCTTTTTTATGTTTCTCATGTTTTAATGGTTAAATTTACATTTTAGTAAAACAAAAAGCAGATATAAAGGATTTCAAATTAGACATTTTAACAACAACTAATTAAAACTTTAACAAAAATTCAATTTATTTTCCCCCAAATTCTGTTTTATTTTATTTTTTTCTGGATTTCATTTTTAATAGTTTAAATTGTAATAATCAAAAGCATGTCTGATTGAATACATGAAAAATCATGATTTTCATAATTCATTATTTTTATATATAATACAATTTTATATAATACCATTCACTTTCCTTTTTATTTGAAACGTTTAATTTTGTCAGACATTTTGTTGTCCGTTTAAATTTTTCTAGGTTTATGTAAAACAGACAAAACAATATTGCATCATTGCTATTATAAATGTATTTTAAGTCATTTTAAAAGCTATTGTTCACTTACATCTATTTGTATTACCACAAAAAAATATTGGAATTATAGGCGCTATGAAATCAGTTTTATTTCCAAATTCAGTTTTTTCCATTTTCATTATTCTATACTCCGTTTTAATGGTTAAATTAAATGTCATTAATAAAAAAGCCTGTATAATTAATTGAGTTTTACAGTTTTATCTTTACCAAAATCTGGTTTCCATTATTTTCTGGAAAATCTGGATTTTCTTCCTTTTAATTCTTTTTAAGAAATACTACACACAATTGACATTTTTCACCTAAATAACTTCTGGTAAATAATATTTCTGGTAAATACTTCTTTTTTAATCCTAAATTTGTCCGTATTCTGTACTTTTGACATAATATAAATATACTATCAAAAATGGTGGTAATGAAATTAATGTATAAAGCTTTATCAATTAAATTAATAATTTAAAATGTAATCAAATGAAAACAACTTTTATCCTTTTATGCTTTCGTAAAGGGCTGCACAACAGATTTATTAAATACAAAATTAGGGAACATTATATTCCTTAAATGTTTCTATTTATTATTATTATATTATAAGAAGGCTACATTATAGTATAATCATAACTTCTGTCAATTTCTTAGAGTTAAAAAGCAGACTTTTATTTTGACGGGTAGTGGTGAAGAGCTTTCCGTGTCAGTGTATTTGACAATGGTTTTCTCAAATAAAATGATGAAAGGATTATTATTTGTTCTCTCAGTGTCAGTGAGGCTCTCAGTGTTTGTCTTCTGATAGTGAGACAGCAGGGGCTGTTAAACACTATGAGCGGCTCCAGCGTGCATACTTGAGTATGTAGTACACGACAACGCCGCTCACTCACAGAGAGAAATGCAAAACAAACAGATTATATTTTTATATAGCAGTGTTTTTTCATTTTAATAATCACAGACACTAGACCATGTAGTGATTTGTAAGCTCTGTTTTTGATTTATTCTTCAATCTATCAAACCGTGCGTTTTATGTGACATCTGCATTGTAAATTCATTGTCATGACTGGATTCTGTGATTCACTCCGCATCACGGAAATCATAAGGCTTTAACCTTAAGTTATAAATGGGACATAACTGTATCTTCACGGAGGGATGGTGTTCTGAAATATAGTTAAACATGTTCGATGTGTTTTCTCTTTTTGCAGCTGCTTTGCGACCAGTTTTTGTGAATTGTCCATCCTCGAGGACAAATAAGCATTCATCTTTTCCATATTCAAAGTAACGTTATTCCCATACTACCAATTTTAATTTATATTTCGACGTGGGATAGAGATTAGAGATAATAGTCTCTGTCTCTGATGGTGTCTCCGCTGCACGTGTGGGTGGAGCAAGAGAACAGTTAACGTAAGTGGAAAGTTGTTGCCTAGGCGCAAGTGAGATTCTGCATCTTTTATTTTCTTCAAACACCGTAGATAAGCAAATGTACATGGTATGATAATCGTACGTGTTTATATCGTGGACCATCCTGGACTGGTCGTTGGTGTGTGCAACTGTGCTTGTGCTTGTGTGAACACCCGCGCTTCACTTCTATCTGCCTCTGGTTGTCAAACGATAGAAATGTACTCTACGTAAGCCAATCAGAGCGAGAATCCGAGAGAGACCGTAATTTTCGGATGAAAACCACTTCAGTGACCGTAATTATAGTAAGGCCGCATTTTATTGTCAGTAACGGTAACGGCGTTGTAACGGGGGAAACAGTATTTAGTTTGATTACTCGTTACTGAAAAAAGTAATGCCGTTAGTAACAGCATTTATTTATAACGCCGTTATTCCCATCACTGCTTCTTACTGGATCTCACAGTGCTGTTTATGGGTCACGTGATCGGTGAGTAAACACAACACATCTGCTCTAGTCAGCTTGCTCTGCGTTGCGCCGCTGTTTGAACCGTGCGGATATGGTCAATGTGGCGCTGTTCAAATGAGTAGCGCTGTTTTGTTCCGCTTTTCCCGCATAAATATTACATTGAATGTTTACCGAGGAAAATTATATCACTATAATTATAGTTATTGTTTTATCGTTCAGCCCTACCTCAAAGTATATATTCTCCAGCGCCCCTACTGTGAACTCTGGCGCCCCTCTCCAGGTTGGGAACCACTGTTCTAAATTGCGAAAAAAACTGTGATAATGTGAGAAATGTTGAAGGTGTCTGAATAAATTTTGGTTTGGCAATCTATTTGATAAATTAAGCTAACCAACGAACATTATATATACCCTTTGGGTTTCTGTACCCAATATTAAACAAAATGTACAAATGCAATAAAAATATCGGTAACGGTACTCTGAAATCGGCAAATACCAAAAATAAAATATCGGTATCGGGCGAGTACTGTAAAAAGTGGTATCAGTGGCTCAGTAGTAGAGCATCGTGTTAGCAACACAAAAGGTTGTGGTTTCGATTCCCAGGGAACACACATACTTAAAAAAGAAAAAAGTATAGCCTGAAGTTGCTTTGGATAAAAGCGTCTGCTAAATGTATACGTAAATGTAATATTCTACAAAGTAAAAACAGTCCACACACTGCAGCACTATTAAAACTGAACTTGTAAAATCTTAAAAACATAAATCCTTTATCAGCAGAAAAATCACAGTTTTGTGAAGCTCCAAAAATACTTTCCTGAAGCTGACATGCAACAGACTTGTGGTATAATTTCAATATTTTTAAATGAAGCCATAAAAGATCCATCGCAGCTAAGAACACACATAATGACTAAATCTGAAGGCGGGTGCTATGAAAGATCATCTCCAAAAAATTACTAAACTTTTACAGCAGCCCTCAAACCACTGACCAGACCGTCTGTAGTGTGTGTTGACATTGGCTAGAGCGGTTCACAGGACCGTGTGAACTGCCACAGCAAAGTTTGATTGCTCTATGTTTATGTGTTAAAGGGGTAGTTCATCTAGAAATGAAAATTATATCATCATTTACTCACCCTCATGTTGTTCCAAAGACACGAGGCTTTAGTTTATCTTTGGAACACAGATGAAGTGTTTTTTCCCTCCATTGAATGTCCACGTAACCAAAACGTTCACATTTCGAAAGGTTCACATAGAGATCCATTTGAATCTTTTATCTGAAGAGACATAGTTACTTTATATGATGGGCAATTGAGCAGATTTAATTTAGGTTTTATACAATACATATAGTAAATCAAATATAGCAAACGGAAGCCCAACAAACCTTATTGCTTTGTGCTTGCCAAGCATGTCTGAACATGCTTTACTATATTTGATGTGCTCTATGTGTATATGTGAATAAAAGCCTAATTTAAATCTGAACATATGTCTCTTCAGAAGATGTGGATTCACATGAATTACATTTATGATACCTTCATTTACTTTTTGAAGAGTGAATGGACTTTAAAATGGAGGGACAGAAATCTCTCAGGTTTCATTAAAAATATCTTCATTTGTGTTTCGAAGATGCATGAAAGTCTAGGTTTGAAATGACATGAAAGTAAGTAAATTACACTTTAAATTTTGGGGTGAACTAAACCTTTAGAGCAGTGCTTCCCAAACCTGTCCTGGAGGCCCCCCTGCCCTGCATCTTTTGTATGTCTCCCTTATTTAACACACCTGATTCCACTCATCAACTCGTTAGTAGAGACTGCAAGAACTAAATTGGGTGTGTCTGATTAGGGAGACACAAAATATGCAGGGCAGGGGGGTCCTCCAGGACAGGTTTGGGAAGCACTGATTTAGAGATACCACAATCTGCTGTATACGAGTACTTGGAAGTTACACAAATGAACAATAACAAAAACAATCATGATCCTGCATGATGTGACTGTCCTAAATCCAAATTTTAGTAGCTATAAGGCTCGGTTTCACAGACAGGGCTTAGACTAAGCCAGGATTAGGCCATTGTTCAATTAGGAGTCAAGACTATGGCTAGGCGATATATATCATGCGATATGCATGCGCATCTCGTCAGTAAAGCCAGTTACTTGATTAGCGGTAGATCTCTTTCACTATGACGTAGAAACCAGACAGATCTCATGTTTCCTGTCTTAAATACACCAGATGCAGCTTGCCAGGTCTTAGAAAAAAAATTATTTATACAACTTCACCAAACCTGTTCATAAAAGGCTCTGACCAGTCATGTGGGAAGCATTTGAATCCCTAGGTATGAACCCACAGCAGCGATGCAACAACTATTTAGCTAAACATGTTAAGACCGAGATGAAACAATAGTGGAAAAATACCTGCCTCAAGCCAGGACAAGACCTGTTTACACAGTTACACGCCTTCATTTCACAATCACAGAGAAATAAGAGAGGAAAACGGAGCAAATGAGAATAAGTGCAAGGTGGATCCTACAAAGGTTGAATGAATGAAGCGCTTTGTGTATTGCTGTACACCCAAAGTGCTTTACAATCATGTGGGGAGGGTGCAGCTATTAACCGGTTTTACTATTAACCGTGCTTTAAAACTTTTACGGTTAATTAATCGTAAGGGTTCCGCTAAACTGAGTGTTTCTGTTGCACGGTGCACCATCTTAAAAACGCTGTGCTTATCAGAGACCCGGAGGCTACACACACACTAGATTAACTATGACAGAGGAACCAAACAGCGATCCTTCATTTCCACCAGAGAATGTCTGAACTCGATAGTGTGGGACCATTTTGGGTACGCCAAGAATAACCAGGGTGTCATTTAAAAAATTGCTGTTAAAGAGTATACATAAGGGATAATGCATGGCTAGCCAACCTTTTTTCGGACCACCTGATGCAAAGTTTGTTAGCTCTAGCATCCTGCCTGCTTCATAGAGAGATTAAATAATGAGGTGAGAGAGAGAGAGAGGGTGACAGTTGCATGTGTGAATTAGCCTACCTGCATCTGCGCGTCACTACAAACAATGAAGATTTGAGTTGAGTTATTTAAACAGTCATTTTACCCCCTCTTTGCTAATTAATATAATGTAGCGATCCAGTATCTGATCTATTTTATTAATGAAACTCGCTGGGTAGCGTTGATAAAAAGTTTCTGTCCTCCTTAATGTTTGTGTGGGCAGCTCGATCTCACAAACCAAAACATTAGACAATTTTCTCAAGTCATATGTAAAATCAGATGAATAAAGATTATTAAAATGAATAAGTATGGATAACAATTGATTACAATATTAGTTTAGTTTATTCCCCTCATTAGTAATGGTGTCCTCTGTGGGATAAATAAAGTAAATTATTAATAATACTTAATTAACATTGTGATTTGTCATCCCTGTTATAGTATTATTCATAAGTATTATTTTGTGCTGTATTATTGGTTACAGTGTTATTTCTGTTTCAAAGGGCAGAAATGAATAACACTTTCATATCTAAAGATTGTTTATGTAATTTTATGTTGTGAAATGAATAAATGCATAATAATCGTGAAACCGTGATTATTCCTCTATAATTGTACCAACAAAACCTATAATCGTTGCATCCCTGGGGGTGTCTCTCCTCAACCACCACCAGTTGAGACAAAAGGTTCATCATTCAATATAATTAGTTATGCATCAGTGACTTTAACATAGTAACATGTTACACAGACATCTAGACTTTCTACAATGAAGGTAGATACCATACTGAATTGTATGCGGATGAAAACGAGGCTGTGAGGAACGGACGTACAGTCTGTACAATGGCAAGCACTGTATAAAGCATTGGTCTCAAACTCAATTCCTGAAGGGCCACAGCTCCTTTACAGTTTAGCTCCAACCCTAATCAAACATACCTGGTCCAGCTAATCAAGGTCTACAGGATTACTAGAAACTTCCAAGCAGGTGTGATTTAGAGCTGGTTGGAGCTAAACTTTGCAGAGCTGTGGCCCTCCAGGAATTGAGTTTGAGACCACTGGTATAAAGGTTATAAATCACATGAAATGTATACAACAAAACTTTGCTTCGGTCTACAGAAAGTCTCATGTGAACAGTCATCAATATAGTCAAATCAGCAAAAACTGAACTGCAATTACTTTATGCAAATGCAATTACATATTTGTCACTGTCATTTTATGGTGGATGTGATGAATAAGCTAACAGTAGGGGTAGGCAATATGACCAAAATCTTATATCACGATATGACAAATTGTATATCAAGATATGAAGAGCTCTTTTCCAAAACGCGATAAACGCCAAATAAAAAAAAAATGAGTTCATCATGCGATTGGACAAAGAACGCAAACGCAGAACAAAGAAAATCACAAAAAAATAAAAGGTGGTGTTTAACCGATTGACGCTAGAGGCTGTAGCCTTTGGCGTTCCTTGTTAGAGCGCCCGCATCCCGCACCGGAGATCCAGGTTCGAGACCCGCTCGGTGTTAGGGGTCGACCGATTATCGGCGCCGATATTAAGCATTTTACCGATATCGGCCATTTTAAAAACAGATTTGCCGATAATTGTTTTTTTTATGCAAACAAACATATTATTTACAGGTGACATTATTTATTGGTGAATAAATAATACAGGTGAAACTAATGTTTAAATGCACTATTTGGCTCGATGCAGCCTGTCTGAGCTCAACACTCTGTGAGAGTGAGGCGATCTCTCAATCTCTGAGAGCAATCTCCGCCCACCGCTCATCTGATATGTAGAGAGTCACGAGTCCGACCAATCAACGCGGAAAACTGAAGGCAGTCTCACACCGAAAGCACTTGCTAACTGGAGCTGCCTCAGTGATCACGCATCAGTTGTCTCTCAAAGGTAAAGCAGCAGCAGACGTTGCTGAAGTTGCAAAACACCTCAATATAACCTATGATGTCCGCGATGCGGAAAATGCGGGCAGAATCACGGAATGCAGTCATATAATGGAATTTACCGTATAACGCGGAATGTGTTGAAGTTTGGATGAATTAATCAAAAGTAGGTCAGTACACTTAAATCGACTCACGCTATGGACTAGTATCTATAAATATTAAGCCGCAAAAACACTATTTAAATATGAATCCTGCATGTTCTGCATCTCTGTTAATGAATGACACAGACGTGCGGTTTCATTTACTGCACACATACATACTGAAGCGCATGCTGCTCGCGGTGTTTTCAGCATCTGCCGTCTCACTAAATGAGGACATAAATACATAAATACATGCTCTTTGTCCTGGCTGGTCGTTCTCCACCTGCTTCTGTCTCCCCTTCATGCCCCGTGGTGGGCGGCGTATAAAGATCGCAGTCACTCAAACGATGAAAAGGTGCGACACCACGAAATAAACGATAGAACATAATATGAAACAATAGACTTTATTTTGTCCATCCAATATATATCGTCATATTGCACAGCCCTAGCTGCCAGTAGGGCTGTCAAATTGTCTGAAAAACTACTTTCATTTTTTTTTTTACAAAATATTATCAACATTCTAATTATATTCAAATTTAAAAAGGCATAAATTCAGTTAGGGAAAAAACAAGCTTTTGGTTTCACTCCTGAGGCCACAAGCGGGCAAATCGAGCAAAATATTACCAAATGCACGTTTCTTTAAAGTAGGGCTGGGCAATATGAGCAAAAATTTTCAGTGAGGAAGACTCAGGGACTACAATTGAGTTAAAAATAAAGCACATTCCTTTATATTGTTCTGTAATGTTTACATCATTTCCTTCACTCAAAAATGAGGAGTTTGCTGCCATGTTATTTGCACTAAAATAGATTTTTGATGCTAAGTCAAGTGCATTCACAGTTGGTTAATTGAGGACTTTGTTTTATATAAAAAAGCAGAAAGTTGCTAAAAGCAGAAAGTTTGAATGCACTTTAGATGTTCTGTGTCATTTATACCAAACACAAATGTTGCTGGTTGCTAGTGTGTTTGCAGCACTATTATTATTTATTTTTTATATTTTTCAGTTTGTTGTATTTATTTTATTTAAACGTATATTTAAGTTTACATTTATGTTCCAACAAACTTGAAAATTCTGCTTGATAAATTCTCTAAAACTTTTATGTAAATGATTGAAACTTTTTTTTTAAATGACCTGTTTTATATATTTAATACTTGATCAATTTATTGATTTGTCTGGTTAACTTTGGATAAATATTTTATTTTAATACCGTGCAGCGCACAAAATTAAAATTCGAGAGATGGTTGAAGTCAGTGTTCAATAAATTATGATGTTAAGTTTAGAAATGTTGTGCATCCACTTATTATTAGTGTGGTATTTTAACATGCAAATGAAGGGGAAAACAAAGATATCGGCCCTAAAAATCGGCCAAAAAAAACGGCAGCACATATAGGCCGACACTGACCTCTAAATATCGGCATCGGCTATAGAAACCCATATCGGTCGATCTCTAGGTGCTACCCTGATTAAAGGTCTGCTACAGGTTTTTAAACTATTGGTAACTTTTTAATGTGTTAGCTAATGGCTTTGTCTTGTTGTATTGTGTTAATTAAGCAAAATCATCTGCTTATATCTATTGTAGACATAGATATTCATACATGTGCATAACTAAAGTTGCAAACGCAATCAACGTGCTCTCAAGTGATCACAGACCAGCTTTGACCTTTCCAATATGACAGACGGCTTACCTTTAACAGCCCATAGAAACAACCAATAATAAAGCATCTATGCCTACATATCTATTCCAAGAACACCAAAAAAAACACAAGGCAACCACCCAGAACACCCTAGTAACTGCAGTGACAAAAACACTCAGAACTCTTTAGCATTGTAGAGGTTGTCTTTGCACAAGCAGCACCACATTTTGTTCAATCAACAGTTTTGATTTACAGTTAACATCTCATGGAACATGTACATGTAAGCTACACACAAAGAGAGAGAGACAGAGAGAGATCAAAATGAAGATTGCTCACAAGGAAAGGTGTTTATCGCTGCTGCTCTTCAGCACACCTGTTTTGAGTGCAGGATTCTGCAGTGCCATTCAGATAACAGAGGCAGAACGTCCCAGGTGCTAGGTTGACCTGGGAGCAGGCCACTGCTGGTATTTTGGCAACTTGCTCTGCCACCTTTACATGGCTCTGTTTATTTCTTATTTCTAACAGGCCAATGGAAAATGAAAACATTGTGTTGATCATTACCAGCTAAGGTGCGAAAGACATTCCAGAGCTGAGGAATGCACGCGATGGAAATTATTAACTTAAAATAGATAAATAGACATTAAGCATCTCCAGGCCTGATCAGACAAAAGAGCAGCGTGACAAAGTAGATCAGGTCCACATGCCCGTGGCCGGCTGCCATAGGATGGGGCCAGAGTGGTGTCTGATCACTGTGATTCAGGGACAAAATATGGAGCACTGAATAACAAATTAAATATAATAAATGAAGAAAAACACCAATTTTTGCATCAAAAAAATTAAGGACATTTTCCTTTAAAAGCGTAAAGAAATTAAGGAGGTATTTAGAAGATTTTTGGCAACCAAAAACTTTCATTAAATAATGAGAATGTTAAATAGTCCCATCCCATATCGTAATTGTATCTCCTTTTTTAGACTCAGATATGAACCAGACATGTTCTTCACGGGCTTTGTAAGATTCACTCAATTGGCTTTTATACTAGCACTATACTATCAGAATTGTTTGTAAAACATGAATCTGTGCCAGCATACTTTTCTGTTCTATTTACCATCCGCATTTCAGGTCAGCCTTCTGTCTCTCAGTGAATCGCAATGTCAACAATATTTCTAAAAATATTCCCCCTTTTCAACCCTCAAACAAATGTTCTGCAATGAGCCTCTCTGTTGCCCAACTGTTGGGAGAGCTTTGACCCTGGGCCTCACAGAGAGCTTGAAATGTCCCCAAAACAGTTCCTTTCCAAAGCCACAGTGACGTATCTGAGTGCTATTAAACTTAAATTATGTTTTTCTAATAATCAAATTAAAAACAAAAGCAGATTTTGCATTCCAAACCACAGACATGTGAAATGAGACACAGAAGTGAAACGCTGAATTTTCAGCTAACTATCATAAAAATGTTATAATTAATATTTATATATATGTCTTACCCGTATTGGCTCAGTGGAGAATCTGATTTTCCTTCTTGGAGGCCCTTCCTCATCCTCAGACAAACCAGGAGCTTCATCATACTCCTCATAGGCCTCATCTTCATCTTCCTCATCCTGTTGGTCCTGAACCAGCCTGTGTGAATCCACAAAGGCTGCGTTCTCAAAATTATAAAACACCGGAGACGTTTTCCCGCATTCATCCGGATCTTCTGCTCACTCTCCTCATCATCATCATCATCATCATCTTCATGACAGCTTTTACTCTTTTGGATGATCACCTCCTCCTCCTCTTGATTTGGTTCCTCTTTCTTCAGCTCTGTTGATACACACGCATCCTTCTCCAGCTGTTTGTCCTCTGTATGGTTTTGAGTTGATGACACCTGCAGGGAGATGACATCTTCAGATTTAAGTTCCCTTTGCAGCTTCACCTCCTCCAAAAACTCTTCATCGTTCTCCTCGCTTTCTGAAGACTCGTTCTGGACCACTACCAGCTCAGCCCGTACCACTCCTGCACCAGTAGGCTCCAGACATTGTGCGGTCTGCTCTTGATAGATGTCCCTAGACGGACTGCGAATTATGTGGTTTTCGCTTTTTGGTTCCTCCGGACTCCAGGGCCGTTTATATATGCTGCTGGCAGAGGGTGAAGCTTTGAGATCTTTCGCAGGAGTACTGTTGAGTTGAGGTGGTTCATTTGTCATGGAGTCTCTCACAGAGTCGTTTCCTGATGACAGTGATCGTTTAATTGGGCTTTGAGCATTGGGTGATAGAGGCTCGCCGGGGATTTTGCTGGTCGGAGAGGTCGTTTTGTATGAAATTGGGCTGATGGACTTGAATGGAGAGCTGCTGGAGTCGGTTTTAGGTGAGAGTTTGTCAGAGTTTGGGGACGTAGGTTTGTGTGCTGGATCAGTACCAGGTGAGCTGGGTTTTTGGAAACTCCCTCGTAGAGGTGATGGCAGTGAGCGCTCAGTAGGGCTGTTCAGTTTCTCAGGACTTTGTACTAACTTTTCTTTGTCGCCATCCACAATGAAGTTCTCCAACCGCTTGGAAATAGGCCCGGCGTTAAGTGACAGCCTATTGACCTGTTTCGAGTCCTCAACATCCCTCCTTTCCTCTGGGGCACTCCTCTCTGGTGTCGTCGGGCTTTTGATGACATTATTGCTGCTATCTTCAGAAGATCCAAAGGACCTCCGGGCTCCACGCCCCTCCTCAGGAACCTTCCCCTGGGACAGGCAAGTAGAAGCCTTGCTGGGCTCCGTCCTCTCTGTGGCAGGCTGCTCTTTTATCCCTCTCTCAAATAGCTTTCTGGTAACTGAAAATTTTTCCGCCAGGGTGACTTTATCTATCTCGACTTCCTCTCCCTTCGGAGTTGTGTCCGCATTTTGCAGTTCTTGGTTGTTGGCGCTACTGAGGCTGGTTTTGAGAGGGCTGCCCGGGAATTTGGACACAGGGGATACAGGAGAAGACGGCTCCTGACTCTCCGGCGGTTGCTGGCCATCCATTTGCAGGAAAATGTTCTTAATTTTGTTTACCGGATGCCAAACGGCCTCCCTCTCGTGTCCTCCCGAGGGTCACTGGCCCCATTAGCATAAGATTTGGCCTCACTGTCGGATTTGGTCCCATCAAAAGTGCACTTAATGGCGTGGAAGTCCGACTTGTATGCATTTCTATGCGGGGACGCGCTCCGCAGGGTGCATTCACCCTTGCTCTCTGCTTTGATCATTTTCAATGACTTTCAAAGTGTTCTACTTTAAAACTGTATTTTAGGTCCGTGGTCCTGTTTCCTCAATCGGACAATGGCATGCGCCCTTCGGAGTCACTCTGATACATTTTATCGAATACCCGCGCTCATCTGAAAGAAAAGAAACAATGTAACAGTCTAAACTGAAACGATCGCGTTTACATTTTAACGCGATTTTAAAGCACAAACATGCAAAACGTTGATTTCGGCGCTCTTTTGTTAGCAGATATAATCTACACACTGACTCATCCCCTTGATCAAAGAAACTTTCTCAACTCGGATCAAAACTTTCCTACAGTCATTTGCTGGCAGATCCATTGGTCTCCATTTATTTAGTGATCAATATCTGGCAGTCTCAGCACTTTAAGATTGTTCAAAAACTCACAACTAGATTAAATAATGTTCTTCCAATAGTCGAGAACTACCGCGATCGGTGTTAAACCTGCCCACAAACCCACTAAAGCAGCTCCAGTGGGACTAGCCAGGAACAATAGCTCACCATAAGTTCAAACAAACGATCAAAATAAAGTTTCGGAAATCGAGTTACAAACAATTACAGCTTCTGCTACAATCAAGTCATCTACTTCTCTTACCTCCACGGATATCTCACTGTCTACGGGCTCTGTGTAATTTAGATCCCCAAGCATGTCATTTGTTTCACCGCCATGGTTCTCCAACGTAGTGCTGTCCGATTCGCGAATGAATCGTTCTTTTGAGTCAGTTCATTTAAACGATTCGGTTCATATAATTCACAAAGCGCTCGTGAATCCCTCAGTGAGGGAGAACCTTCCTGTACGAGAGTGAAACTTTATTGAAACAAATAAATAAGCCACATTTAACACCCTTTTCGACCAGGTAGGCCTATAGAAAATGTAGCCTATCTGGAAAAGTAAATAGGCTAGCTATAGAAAGGATATCAAACAGAAAACAAAATTCTGAATGACAAAATGACAAAAAAACAATAGACCTTATTCAGGGTAGACAGTTGGCCAATTTATATATTTATTTATTTGGTTTAATTGTTTTTATTTTTAGTTATTTACTTTGTTTTGAGAATAAACATGAGACTGTGTAAGACATGGGTTGTAATAGGATATCGTGCAATTCAACCCAAAGACCGAAACTATAGACCTTACTGGATTTTATATTTAACCAAATTATTATGTTTAAGATGTGCTTCTGGGAACACTGCTATGAACAGTGCTATGACTGGTGAATCGTTTTATTAGCTGTTTGAAATAAACTGTCTAAACGAATCGATTCGCCAAAAGAATCAAACTTCCATACACAACTCCAGCGTCTCTCTTCCCTATTCAAACAGACAGACACACACACACACACACACAAACAATCAAACAACACACACGCACACACTTCAGACCTGTCGCAACGATGCGCGTTCCCGATGCTGCTCTATCTGGCATTCCAGGGCTGCTATTTAACCCAACCCCCTTCCCGACTGTGAATTTTCTGATCCTACTATGACGAAGATTTGTCTAATGATAAGGACCAGATGACGTTACTGGGAAACCTGCGTGAAGCGTCCAGTCTGGAATCCTAATTACTATTCATTAGCCAAACCTTCCCAATAGTATGATTTATTCAGTTTCCCGGTCAGGTCGAGAATACTTGTCGAAAGTAAAAAAAATTAAGCCTTTTGATATCCAAAAAGTTAAAATAATATTATATTTTTTTATTAATATAAAATTGTATTTAATTGTTAATTTAATTCAATATAAATGTACGTTTTAAAAAATTTAATTAATTTAACATTTAATTAAATTGTTAATTTAATTCAATTTAATAATTTAATTTAACAATTGAATTGAATTTATTTTAATTAAAGTAGTAATTTAGTTTAATTGTTTCAATTATTCAATTCTTCTTTATTTCATTCTTTTTACATTTATGTATTATTCATAATTGTTATTTTAGGCCTTATTGAAATCATTAATGGTCTTTCTATGATGAGCCGTAAATGAAAATAAACATGTAGGCTATAGTGTAGGGCTGAACCACATTTAATAATTGAGTAGATTAGATGTTTAATAATATTGATTGGCCTTTCATTTTAATTTGTGTCACCCTTAATATGTATTGTGGTGATGGACATAAATATTACAAACTTGCATAGGTCAAAGCAGAGTTCAGATCGTAGTGCGGATGTTATCTGTTGTCACAGTGATTCAATTATCTCAACTTGAGCTGAAATAAACATTTATCTTAGTGAAAGAAATGTTAATTCAGTTCAGTCTCTGAACACAAAGCATGTGTGTGTTTCAGTGTCAGGGTGATGTGGCAGTTGAAAACCCTGTCCCGTGTCCCAGCTCTGTTCACAGATGTCTGTCTGATGTTTCCTCCAGTTCTCTCGTCTGGTAGTGTGTGTCACTGGCTCAGTAAGGCCTGAGTGTGTGACAAGGGGCAATACAGTTGTTTTCTTTTGTTTTATTTTTTTGCTTTTTTGGTGCAGTTTTGACATGAAAGGTGTACATTTTCAGAAATGTTTCAAAAATCCAAACCAGTACCGTTTCTAGGCATAGGCAAGCTAGGCGGTGGCCTAGGCCGCCACCAGCTGAAGGGGCGCCAATGAGCGTACGTACTGGCACTACATTTTAACAGGGTTGTAAACAAGAGTGGCACGGTCACCCTGAAATATGACCGCCGTCCCACTGGATCCCCAACATCATTGAGCTAGAGTACTGTCAATCTGACGATGCCTGTATGCCATTGGATCAGAGCGCTGTCAATCTGAAGATGCCTGTATGCCATTGGATCAGAGTGCTGTCAATCTGACGATGCCTGTATGCCATTGGATCAGAGCGCTGTCAATCTGACGATGCCTGTATGCAATTGGATCAGAGCGCTGTCAATCTGACGATGCCTGTATGCAATTGGATCAGAGCGCTGTCAATCTGACGATGCCTGTATGCCATTGGATCAGAGCGCTGTCAATCTGAAGATGCCTGTATGCCATTGGATCAGAGCGCTGTCATTGCTGCCTGATTGTTGCATGCTTGCATTTGGAGCGCTCATCAACGCCATTAGATCAATGGTCTCTTTCAGTGCTTTGGCAAGCTAACGCTTTTTTTACCATGCAGTAAAGCTAAGTTCAAAGGCCAATTTAAAATATTGGTACTGTAAATAAAGTGCACAAAATCAGTATTTGTTTAGGCAGTATTTGTGTAAATCATGTTGCGAGATTTGTCCAAAAGGTGTGCGATTTTGCGCCAATACAGTATTAAAGAATCAGCGTGTCGTGTAATATTCTCATATAAACTTTAACAGCCAATTTAAAAAATATTGTTATAGTAAAATATGTTAATTTACGAAATCAATACATCCTTTATTAAGCCGCTTTTTCGAGTTTAATGTATCCTTACGGAGGTGTCGAAATACTGAATCAATTCATTCACTTCTAACACAGCCCTTACTGCGTGCAGCATCATACACATGAGGGCAGAGCGTCATGTTATTTAAAGGGGAAGTTCACGTGTTAATGTGTAGCAAAGGATTAATAGCTGTATTGATTATTTTTATGCCACTGATCAGGCTTTTATATGTAGTTTGGGGCAACAAAGGGTTTTATAGGTTTGACTGAAATAATAATGCAATAACTGACATTTTAAATCAATGTTTCAAGCAACAACAACAAAATAATTGAACAAAAACAGATAAAGACAAAAATGTTGCCATTTATAGTATCTAAACATGTATCCAAATCCAAATGTAATCAAATGTATTTATGTGTGATGTGCAATGTCTTAGCAACTAGGGATTGGTACATAGGACTATATAGGCATCTAGTGGCAACACAATGATATCACAGATAATAAAATGTTTATCTTAAGTCAATTTACATAAAATGCATTTAGATTTGTGGAACTCAATCTCCACAAATTAGTGTCATTACTATGAAAAACAAGTTGAATATGACAAGAAACTGGTATCTGAAAAAAAATGGGAGGGGGCAATAGGGATTTCGCCTAGGGCGTCAAATTGGCTAAAACGGCCCTGATCCAAACTGATTACAGTTATATCACTGCTGTTCAATCTTTTAAAACCTGATCTCATGCTTTCACTACTGTTATATACTGTATTTTCAGTCCACATAACCATTGCTTCAAAACACAAGGTCTTTTAATGTGTAATGAGAACATTTGGTTTAATCACAGAAACACAGCATGATCGTCTTTCAGTGTAGTGTTTTTAACTATCAGTTCATTCAATTGCATGTTTCAAATCAGCCATGTTGCTGAATTAAAATTGTTACAGTAATACAGGCCCATTAGAAAATACACCTACACTACCTTACCTCACAATAATTTATATAATACTTACTGTAGTTACCCATTTCGTAAATTGCAAACCATGCAGTTCTACAGAAACTGATGTTTGAAATGTGTAGATTTACCAAAAGATTCACTGATTAACCATTAATATCCATTAGATTTAAGACAAACATATTAACTGAATGATAAATAAAGAGAGGTAGAAAGTTTTATAGTAATAGCAGCACAGTGCAGTTACTGAATGAAACGTTTGCTTAGATGAGACACTTTTTTGTATTGTAAAAAAAGGATATTTTCTGATTTTGTGCTTTTGAACCAGTGCAACTGTAAAACACACTGACATGTTTGATAAAAGTGCATTTCTGATGATCTGTTGTGAGATTAGTATAAGAGTTTAGAAAATTGCTAGTGAAAATTGCACCAAAACAAATACAAAAATGTAAATGTTTCTGAATAATGATGATGTATGAGAAGAGCTAAATTTAGGGTAACATTTAAAAGTCTTTATTTTGGGTTTTCCATTTATAGTATTAACAGATGCTTTTGTTGTCTTCAGTGTGTCTGTGTGAGACTTAAGTCAGTTCCCCGGTGACAAAACAGCTTATCTTTCAGAAAACTGCTATATACTGAAAAACCACAGGGAATAAATAATGAAAGAAAAGGGGGAAGTAAACTGAAAACTGAATAGCTATGATACAAAATCTACTCTAGACTTAAGAAACAAATGTGACCCTCTCTGTGAAATCCAAGGCTAAATTCTCTAAATCAAATTATGAGATAACAAGCATCAAATTTGGATTTCTACCATTAATTCCACTATTTCAATCTTTGACATTACCTTACTCAGTCAATATTAAAGATATAAAGGTTAAATTTTCACAGAATGTTCTTTACCATATGAAGGATGATTTTTTTTGGTAGAAAACAGCAAATCACAAAAAATTAATTTAGCTGGATTTTCAATGTTCTTATATACAAACTAAGTTATACACAAAACCCACATAATAATCGAGTTTTCCTCACATGCCCTGGCAGGTAATGTAGAGGTTTGGTGGTCTATTTGACCTCAAGTGAGTTCTGTGTTTTTTCCCCTGAAGGGATAAACTAGTATAATATGTGACCCTCTCCGTGAAACCCCAGCTAAGGTATTTGTTTGTAATTTGGTGTTTTCTACAAAAAAAATCAAAGATCAAAACCAAAGATCCATAGTTCACATGGTACCATACTTCACATGGTAAAGAACATTTTGTGAAAATTTAACCTTTATATCTTTAATATTGACTGAGTAAGGCCATGTCAAAGATTGAAATTATAGTGAAATTAATGGTAGAAATCAAACTTTGATGCTTGTTATCTCATAATTGGATTTTGAGACTTTAGCTTGGATTTCACAGAGAGGGTCACATATAGCATATACCTGTGAAATATGAAAGAATATATAATTCAGTTTCATCAGAAAGAAGCTCAGCAAAATCTGAGGAGCATGTTTTCTTGACCTACTGATAGTAGCAGAGTGTGTTTTGAAAGCTCTGCTTCTGGTTTTGAGCTTGTCTAGTGCAGAGATGATGACATGTGTCAAGGACGGTCGGATTGCTGGCATTTCCTGCTCCCTCAGTCCAGTTATCTGATGAGTACTTTACACAGGCCCTCCACCCTCCTCCGAATTTAACAAGATCAACAGAATAACTATTTACATCCTCAGATGCTGACTGTTATTTTATGAATGGACTCAGTTCACTGATGACACTTCAAGCCGGCTGTGATCATTAATCACAATAAAGCCGGTAGTACTTTAGTCTAGGCTGATAGAATACATTAATTTGAATGACTATTACAAGTGCACTGCAGAAGATTTAGGGAGGTGAAAAATTTCACAGATCTATCTATAGATAGACGGACGGACGGAAGAACGGACGGACAGACAGATAGACAGATAGATAGATAGATAGATAGATAGATAGATAGATAGATAGATAGATAGATAGATAGATAGATAGATCATCTAAAAATATCAGGAAAGGTGTACAGACACTTTTGCAAGAAAACGAGCCTATACACAACAGTTTAAATGTAACAAACAAATGGGAAAAACTCCCAAGTAAAATAAATACATTCATTAAAATAAATAAATAAAACATTACATACAAACATGTAGGAATTCCTTCTGTCTGTCAGTAGGTCTTGGTGAAGAAAGACAGATCTGCTCTGCTCTGATACGGTTGATCACAAGTAATCATACCTTAGATTTAACTATGCAAAAAAACTACTAATTTAATAATAATAATAATCAACTCTGCACGTCAAGTCACATTTATTTAGTTAGAGCTTTATACAATACATTGTTACACTTTATTATAAGGTGTCCTTGTTTCAGTGTAATTATACATTAATTAACTACATACTTGCTAAATAGTTAGGATTAGGATTTGGTTTAGGATTACTTGCATGCAATTATGCATAATTGATTGTTATTATATTAGTAAGTACATGTAACATGTAACAAGGAGACCTTAAAATAAAGTGTTACAAAAAATAAAAGAAGCTGAAATGTTTGAAAAAAGTGCATATGTTTTAAGTGACTTGATAAAGCTTAACGTAAATGTCAATTTTGCTAAGTAATTTGTATGTTTCAACCATATGGTGATAGAGAGGCCAAAGATCCATAGTTCACATTTAAAAGGATAGTTCACCCAAAAATTAACATTCATAAATTTCATTTTTGGGTAAACTATCCCTTTAAAGTCAACCTGTGATGTTTTTCTGAGTGTAACAAAATATTGAATGAGAGAAAACAGAGTCTGGGGCTTGATTTTAACACACTGCCTCACATCAGACTGACAGCTGGAGGGCATGTGGTTAAAGGAGACATTGGGAGACATTTTCTCTTTTTTGTATTTAGTTAAGTTTCAGCTCAGAAAAGCTGAAAAGAAAACACGTGGCCAGTTTGTTATGGGCTCTGAATCTGAAAGCGATTTTTCATCTTTGCCTAAACATTAGGAGAACAAACATTAACTTGCATGGATTAATTGTTCACCATGAAATAAGTATTGTGAATTAGTACATTGGGTACAATTTGATTTCATGTGGACTTTGAGGAATAATTTCATACTTGACATATTATAGCAGACCACACGTGAATACACACCACAAGTGAAGTAAGTAAGCATGCATTTGATGTTTGGAATTAACACCGTGACATTGCCATTTTTGTGTGGGTGAAGTGTTCAAATACTTTTGGAGGCCTATTTACATGTGTGGATGTGAAAAGATATATATCCATAAAAACAGTACTTTCAACAACTCGTGCTTTTAAATAATTTTGGTGATACTGTTATTTTTTATATTTTATATGGGTGATGTGGTCTAGTTGAAATATATTTTTGTTGGTACTGTAAACTGTATTGCATGGTTCCAGTGCTGTGATGATAAGGGTATAACTGTTTATTCCCATAATAAACACATCCGATCCCCACCTGAGAGTGTGCTCTGCTGCTGCGGTTTGTACAAAGGAGCCAGCGTGGCACAGCAGTGATTACAGGCTCGCTGCACCATCCCCTGGCAACCACGCAAGGCCCTAAAATGCAGAATGGCATTTGTTTAGGACTCCTCTTTCTTCTTTCTTGAGTGTTCCATTGTCATGGCAATCTTTCAAACAAACGCTTTGTGTCCTCTCTGTCTCCGTTTGTTTCTCTGTCAGGTTCTGCTGATATGATCAGTGAGATGAGCAGGCTGTGCCTCTCTGAGTCATGATCAGCACATTCTTGTCGTGTCAAAGTGCAGCTTTAAAATGTTTTACCTTTGAAGTGTGTTGGGGAACAAGATTTACAAAATGGCTCAAAATCAGGGATTTACAGTCATGTTTGTATTAAGTCTAAACAGGTCAGTGGAAACGGTTATTATCAGTCTGAAATCTACGTTGGACCTGAGTGGAGTCTCATGATAACTTGATGCTTTAGTAAATCACTGTAATATTTACTGATGTAAAAAAATAAATTAAAAACATTACTACTAAAATAGGTGGACGTCATCCCTAGCAACAAAAACATATTATAAATAGCTTTTCAATGGGTCTGTTGACTTTCTTATTTGTTAAATAAGTCTTCCTTAACATCTGCAATGGAATTTTTTCCTCTATTCTCATGCTTACATACTTGTAAGACTGGATGATAAGGAGTCAAAATATCTTAAATTGTGTTCCGAAGACGAACAAACCTTTTACAGGATTGGAATGACATGGGGGTAGGTGATTAATAACAACATTTTCATTTTGGGATGGAGTAACCCTTTAATAAGCCTCCAGCCTCTGCACCTCAATCCAGATTTCTCTCAACACGGAACAGGAGAGTTGTCAGTAAATTAATGAGAAAATGTAACTCGCATTACTTTCTTTAAAAAGTAACTCAAGACATGTTCTTGTAAATTTAAGTGTAGTGCATTACTTTACTAGTTACTTGAAAAAAGTAATCTGATTACGTAATTTGCATTACTTATAATGCATAAGTCCCAACATTGCTGATGACAACATTTTCATTTACTTTTAAGCAATTATAAACTTTCAAGCTTTTTTCATTAATCTCACGATACTTCATTTTTGGGGGTTATAAATAAATCTGTATTCTTTGCAGTGTTGTGCTTTTAGGAAGAAGATTATGAAATAAATAGAAATTCAAATACATTCATATAACGGACATTTTAACTAAAAATGAAACAGAAATGGTACTGCAGCATAGACAGATGGATGGATGGTCATGTGACAATGACAACACAGCGAATGTACACTGTCAGACATTTCAAAGGGTATTTACAGTAACTTACTTTACTGTAATTAAGATTTACAGTAGAAAACTGTATTTGGTTTACAGTTGCAATCTGTATTGTTTTACAGTAAATTAAATGAATCAGTATACTACTGTAATTCGTTCATTTTAATATAGTATTTAATATAGTATAATATAATTTTCAAATAGAATTCATTATAGTTTTACTCTACCTAGGTACTACTGGCATTCAGTTAAAAGAGACACAATAATTACAAAATATTAAATTCTTTATTTAAAAAATTGCATGTACAACACTTCAAAATACAGTCTTCCAATGCTGGAACAGTGTATCTTCACCATTCCTGTCTTAGGACGTTTTGCAGTGCATTATGTTGTATCCTCTGGATTTATCCTCATAAAGAATCTTTAGGCAACAGAAACATAATGGGGAAAAGATAATACATAATCATCTGCAAAACCCAGGTGCTGCTCCAAAACGTGGCAATCACTTTTGCTTACCATCCACTTTGTTAGTGACAGAAATGTCTTCTCTTAAAAACAAGAAGTAGAAATTATTCAATTTTAAAAGGCAAACCTCATATATAATACACCAACCTCTCAAAACCACAGTTGTTCTCTTACCATGAATTCAGGGTGGCTGGGATGCTCATGTCTTTCTTGATGCTTCATTGCAGTTGCCTTTAAAACCCAAATACAAAAAAGGCAGAACATTTTAAATTGCCATTATAACAAACTAATTCTAAAACTATAAAGGCAGCCAGCCATAATATTCCATTTTATTTTCTCAATAGGCTACTGGGCAACATTAACTACTAACATCTGAACAAAATTTCACATTAGTAAATCTAATGTTAATATAAGATAAGCGTTGCTCGTCAAAAATTATTTGAATTCAGTAACTTCAGTAAGCTGACAAAAGTCGTTTGAAATGTCAGCGCAGTTTATCATAGTAAAGTTCGTAACTGCCATGTTAATATGGGATTATTTTCCCGCCAAAAGTATTGCGGTCACGGATAAAAAAATAATAAGCATGAAACCAAAATTTAAAAAGGCAAGTAAAAATATATTGCACTAAATTTAAAAATTAAAGCAGATTTTTTCAGAATAGCAAACAATGATCACGGATCAAAAGATAAGCGTAAATCAAAAAATGCATAACGCATTAAAAAAATAATAAGCAAAAAACAAAACTTTAAACACATTTAAAATCATATTGCACGAAACTGAAATATGAATGCAAAATTATACAACTTGCACACAAAATCATGTTTTCCTTGGTTATGTTTCTCTGTTTTTTGTGTGCTCTGACATTTTCTGCTCATAATTTTTGTATGCTTATGCTGTTTTTCCTTTCGCTCGTTTCCACATTCTGCGCTTGCTTTCCCAAATGTTGCGGTTAGAGTTTCACGTAAATCAGCGCGGGCTCAAGCGTCATCATTGGTCCACTAGTTCTTGATTGATAACTCCTCCTCTAGCCAATCAGTCGAGGAGGGGCGGTGACGTCACTTCAACGCGCCTCATTAGCTGCCGATGTTCAGCGTTCACTTGTACAGGTGAAAAATGATTACTGTCAGCTGGGCAACATCTTTTCATACAGGACAACGTTATATGTGGCCATATGTCACTGCTGTACGTCTACCTGGCAATCCGTTAACTTTAAACGAGCCGTCCTAGCAACCCGTCACCATTATGTTCGTCTATATTTATTGATCATTTATTATTTATCGCAAAAGGGAGCAGCCACAATATGCACCGGCCTCGTGAAGTCACCGTTATATGTGCCTGTCCAGGGTGTGATTCGTGAAAAAAACAGAGGGGGATGCTTTTGAAAATGTTCATGAAATGTTTTAATATGACAAAACTCTATTTAACGTGATCGCAGTTTAATAAAAACATTGTTGTCATTTAGGCCTATTAATTGTAATGATTTAATTTCCACAGCTATTCAAACAACAAATAAATTATATAGCGAAAGCGAGCAAAGAACACAATGGAGCTTTTTGAAACTCCAAATCAGTTAAACCATTACATCGCAAAATGATTCACTGTTTCAAAGTGTTCCAATCGGATCGCATGTCACGAATCATTTGATTCAGATCGAGACTTCAAAGCGTTTATCGCGAATCATTTGATATAGATCGGGACGTCAGAGCGGCTTCACGTAATGTTTTTATCCCCACTGGGGATAACAGTAATTCAGCAGAGGCAGGGATGAATAAACCAGAGAGGAGGGAAATTCCCCTCTACAAATCGCACCCTGTGCCTGTCTGTCACTAGCCCGCTGTACGCATGCCAGGCGATAACGTTAAATGAGTAAATTAATTATGAATGGATGAATGTAATGTTTCTGCATTGACTAGGCTAGATTTGACTACTGATCTTTGAAAGTGGTAGTGTTACAGAGGAGACAGTTACAGAGCCCACAGGTGGATTTGATATGTACACAATTATTTAATTGCATATTGTGGGTATTTAAATAAACACTATGCAACAAGCTACATATATAATTGCACAACACTGTAACATTTACATTTTAAATATATAAAGTTATAATACAGCAACAATATGAAAATAAAACAGCCAGCAGGTGGTGGCACGTATATTTAGAGTAAAACATTAAATAATTAATTCAGTGAGGATTAAAGTGAATCATTCAATATGAAAGGCTACGGTGTTGCTTGTAGGGCACAGTTCTGCTGTGGATTTGTTTGGACTCTTCATCAAAATAGAGCAAAATAGTTACAATATTAAACTCACTCAAAATGTACTTCTTGTTACATTGATTTTATAATACAGTTCAACAAACATTTTCAATGGAGCTGATATGCGGGGAAAACACTCTTCCTCATGTAATATTCTTTAACTGTGTGTAATTTTATAATATCAGAGTAACACAAAATGTGATAAATCTTACAAAACCACCAACCTTATCAATTACATACTGTAGGCTACATGAAATTAAAAGCTGCAACTGTTATAAAAAACAAAACATGACAAATGTAAGCAAATTATTGCCCACAGACAGTTAACAATTACAAGCAATATACAGCAAACTAAACAATTGTGAATGGTATGGGTTACATTTACGCATTTAGCAGATGCTTTTATCCAAAGCGACTTACAGCGCATTCAGGCTATACATTTTTTAGTCAGTACATGTGTTCCCTGGGAATCGAACCCACAACCTTTGCGCTGCTAACGCAATGCTCTAACCACTGAGCCACAGGAACACTGTGTTACTCTTACTGTTTTATACTCTCCTAACAGTAATAACCATAAGACTTGTTACATTCACGTGCTATCGGAATAATTGTAAATACGAGTTTCCTAGTCAGAAATTGGCCATATGATATAGGCCTTTCTAAAGCTGTTCATGTCCAATTTCCGACTAGGAAGGTCGTATCTACATATAATTCTGATAGCACATGAATGCAGTATTATTATCAGTCAGGTATGTGCGAGCCAGGCACATATAATGGTGACTTCATGAGGCCGATGCATATTGTGGCTGCTCCCTTTCGTGATGTAGCCATATACGAATAAATACAGGTGAATATAAACACGGCAGGTCCCTAGGATGGCTAATTTAGCAGACATTTCTTGCTGGATGAAGGACCATCACCTTCAAATCAACCTAGCTAAGACAGAACTGCTTGTGGTTTCAGCAAACCCATCGTTTCATCACAATTTCACCTTCCAATTAGGCTCATCAACCATAACTCCTTCAAAAACAGCCAGAAACCTTGGAGTTTTGATTGATTATAAAGACCACATTACTAAAACTGCACGGTCCTGTAGATTTGTATTATATAATATTAAGAAGATCAGGCCCTTTCTCTCGGAACATGCAACACAACTCCTTGTTCAGGCTCTTGTTCTGTCCAGACTTGACTATTGCAATGCTCTCTTGGCAGGTCTTCCAGCCAGTTCCATCAAACCTCTACAATTAATCCAAAACGCTGCTGCAAGATTAATCTTTAATGAGCCAAAAAGAATGCACGTCACACCTCTGTTCATCAATTTGCACTGACTACCAATAGCTGCTCGCATTAAATTCAAGGCATTAATGTTTGCCTACAGAACCACCTCTGTCTCTGCACTCCTTTACCTAAATTCATTACTTCAGATTTATATGCCCTCTAGAAGCTTGCGTTCTGCAAGTGACGACGCATTACTGTACCATCCCAAAGAGGCACAAAATCCCTTTCACTGACTTTTTCATTAACTGTTCCCATCTGGTGGAATGACCTGCCCAACTCAATCCGAGGAGCTGAATCCTTACCCATCTTCAAGAAACGGCTAAAAACACACGAATACTCGTTTTCATTTTAAAAAAAAACCTTCCTACGTGTACTGCGTTAGGCTAACCAGGACTTGTAATAGCACTTGCATGTTGTTGCTCTTTTGTTGGTTTTGATTTTTCTTCTATAATGTGCTCATTTTGTAAGTCGTTTTGGATAAAAGCATCTGCTAAATAAATAAAATAATTTTGCATTAATATTTCAAATTTGGGCAATATGTTTTTAAATGTATTTAAAGTTTTGATTCATGTTTATTATTTTTAAAAATGCGTTATTAATTTATGTATGCTTATTATTTTTCTATCCGTTAACATTGTTTCCTATTCTGAAAATGTTGCTTTCATTTGTAAATCTTGTGCAATATATTTTTACTTGCGTTTTTAAATTTTGTTTTCACGCTTGTAATTTTTAATTGCAATACTTTAGATGGGAATCTGATCCCATACACGGCGGGTCCCTAGTATGGCTCATTTAACGTTAACGGATCACCAGGTAGGCGTACAGCAGTGACAGACAGACACATATAACGGTGTTCTGTATGGAAAGATGTTTCCCAGCTAACAGATAGGATATCCATTTTCACCTGTAGAGTAAACAACCCTGAGCATCGGCAGTAATGAGGCGTCCAGGAGTGACGTCCCCGCCCCTCTTCGTCTGATTGGCTGAGGAGGAGCTGTCAATCAAGAACTAGTGGACCAATGATAACGCTTAAACCTGCCCTGATTTACATGAAACTCTAACAACATTTCGGAAAGAAAGCACAGAATCTAGAAACGAGTGAAGGGAAAAAGACTCAAGAGCATAAGCATGCAAAAATTTTAAATATGAGCAGAAAATATCTAATCTGAGAGCAGAAAAAACTGAGAAATATAAACAAGGAACATTTAATTTTGTGCGCAGGTCAGATAATATTTCAAATTTGTACAATATGATTTTTAATGTGTTTAAAGTTGATTCATGCTTATTATTTAAAAAAATGAGTTACATCTTTTGATTTACGCTTATAATTTTTCTATCCGTGACAATTGTTTGCTATTTTGAAAAGGTTGCTTTCATTTTTAAATCTTGTGCAATATATTTTTACTAGTGGTGGGCATAGATTAATTTTTTTAATCTAGATTAATCTCACTGTAATCTTGGAATTAATCTAGATTAATCTAGATTAAAATGGCTCATTTGAATTCTGCCGAAGGCATTCAGAATATGTGTGCTACCCAAATAATGACTAAAAGTAAGTCTTTGAGAACGGGTTTCTCAAGCCAGGTGGCTTATTAGACCAGGGGCTCATCTCCTGTTTCCAAAATGCATCACAAACTTTAATCTCTTCCCGTCCCAATCCCACGAAAAACTGGGGGGAAATCCCGTCCCGTTCCACTCCCGGAAGAATGACTCCCATTCCCTCCCACTCCCGTTTTTTTTTTTTTTTTTTGCCGATAACTGTCAATTACAGTAAAAATATAGTACAGATCACAGCGTGCCCACCTTATTAGTTGAATAAAAACCCAAAATGCCGTTTTTTGTTATTATATTGAACTGAAAGCCATCTTATGCACAGTGTTGCACAGATTAAATTTCATGTAAATCATCCATGCTAACACACACGTCTTCTATTTTTATTTTTTTGACATTTCACTCTCTATAGATATATTTTTCAAAGACGGAGTTTTGAAGTTTCTCGCTCAAGTTCACATGAGACCTAAAGCGCATCCTGTTTGCTTAAAAGCGCAACGTTTCGTTGTTATTCTGAGTGCACACAAATAAACGTAGAGTCTTTACAGATTCGAAAGATGTATTAGGCTACTTTTATCTGTATGACCAAAAATGACGGAGATTTTAGGAGCAAGTGAGCGCACCGGAGCCTGTCCTGCAGCAAGCGCTAGCTTCCACTCTCCACACATTTTTCTAGGTTAACATCGTATTGAGCGGCCATGTAAAGTTGCTACTACATACATCTTTCAGATGAAAAGCCATATTTGAGGTTGATGAATGATAGGTGAGCGTTTGGATGTCCTGCCCGAGTGTATTACCACATAGACCAGCCGTTAACAATCTGTCCATCACGGACTGCGTCATTCACTTAACCAGCCACACCAAAGCAAACAGAAGGAGAGCATAAAGAGACAGGGCAACTAGAATTGAGTTCAGAATTTAAATATACAGTTTATAGTTTATTTATATAAAAGGTATATTTGTGTGTAAAGTTGGGTATCATTACTATTCCCGGTCCCGCCCACTCCCGATTAAATATTTTCCTCTCCCGTCCCAATAACGTGATTCGTAGCGATTTTGTTTCCCATCCCGCAGGATTCCCCAAAAAATGCCAGCCTCTAGTTCGAAGACTCGTTCTCGCCCCCTACAGTGCAATTCAGCTAGGTATACATCCGCGCTAAAATATCAGGGTGAAAGTCATCATAGCTTGCGTAGTATAGACCCAGCTCCCAACCCAACTTTGAGAATAGATTAACGGCGATATTTTTTTTAATCGCCCGATAAGAGTCTCACGTTAACGCCGATAACGGCCCACCACAAATTTTTACTTGCGTTTTTACAATTTTTTTTTATCTGCTACTGCAATAGGCTACTTTAGACGGGAATCTGATCCGATATGTATCTCCTATATTTACAGAACTGAAATCACATAATGACTGAACCTGTAGACAACATCAAAGACTGAAGAGTCTTTAAATTGTGAAATCTTTACAGGAACCGAATGACTTTCTCACATCTGAATAAGTCACTGTGGTTCTATTCCTCTCTCTTATTCACTGCAACAGCAGATTACTGGGTGTTTCAGAGCTGCTTACAGTGCAAACCTGCAGTAAATCACACTGGTTCCTCTCACTTTGATTCTGCTGAATCAGCAACTTCACATGTTTACATTTAGAACAGCCCCAAATTGGAGCCATTTGGTTTGCAAATCGTATAAAATGCTGAGCAAAGGGATTTTGTCTTTAAACATTAAGATCATCTGTGCTAAGGAGTATTAGGAACACAAATGCATAATTATTATACACATTAAATACACACATTATTTTATTGTTATATATTTGTTATATGTTGTCTACAGAAAGGCATTTAGATAATGTTAGCAGTATGCAACATTTAACTAACAATGAGCAATACTGTATTTGTTACAGTATTTAATAATTATTGTTCATATTAATACAAATAACTGTTCATTTTAAGTTTTTCTTCGCTCAAGTTCAATAAATAATGATGCATTAGTAAATACTGAAATTAACATTAACTAAAATTAATAAATGCTTTACTATTACTGTATGCATTTTTGCTTCTGGTATTGTTTTTTCTTTTTTGTAATTATTGCTATTTTAGACATTTTATTATTGTTTTATTATTATTATTATTTAAAACAAATAATTCTTAAAAACACAAAATATTTTGAGGTTCCAATTATAGGTTCAATTTGAAAGCATTGTAGTTTGAAGTTTTTCCTCCAGGATATAGCCTGCAGTAAACAGAGAAAGAAAAGAGCAACAGTAAACCACAGGTTTAGTTCTTGCAGTAAACACAGTCTTGCAGGTAAAAACAAAAATGGTCTGTTAAAGCCCATCATTTGAGCATAGGTTAAATAAACAAATTCTAGTCTGGATATTTTCTGTCTAAAACATTGTTTTCCAGGTCAGAACACACAAGGAAGGTGTATCCACCTGGTGGATTCATGACCTAATTCACTGTTCAAACTGACCATGTGCAAACGAGAGCTTGATATTAAAATAACTGCATAGCAACCTAAGCATTAATAACAGGTAAATTAATATCATTAACAGAAAATATAGTGCTGCTGGTTTTGCATGCATGAAACTGTGAACTCACAAACCAGCAGTCACACACAATGTTTGATCCTGTACAGTCAATGTCTTCTTTTGTCCATCTGTTACCAAGGATACAGTCAGAGGAATGTGGAGCATTCATGTTCAAATCTCTTTTTTTTCTTACACGGCTTCTGTAAATCGCTGATTCTGTCTATGGGGAAAATTAGGAACACAGTGAAAATGAGACAGAGCGATTGTAAATCGTATAATTGATTACTATAATTGATTGAAATACACTGATGTATTTTTGTTTAAATATGTTATTGTCCTAAACTCAGTGTGTGACTGTAGCCACAGTGTCTCTCCGGCTCTCCCTGCAGGGCTGTTTCCTCTCAGCTGCTGACTGGACATCTTTATAATGAGACAGAGGTACAGAATGTTAATGTGCTTGTGTCTGGAATTTCTGACTGCAGAAAACAGAGAAACCCCAATTTTCCTACAGTTACACCCACTTACCACTGGCTTTACACTGCATGATGTCAGGATAGCACTAACTACGACACTCACTCTCAACACTGTTTCTTGCTCACGGAGAACCTGTTCGACTTCAGTTTGAGTTCAGCCTTCAATATAACACTTTATAAATGTGATATGATGAATAAACAACATTAATACACTGTGACTTTAAATGTTTCTTCTTTTTGGTTGATTCTAGCCAAGTGCTATTCTTTTTTTAAGCTTAACAAACAATTGCCAATACATTACACATAATTATGGCAGTATTAAAAAAAAGCATTTTGGGGAAGTCTTATTGGGTCATATATCACCATATTAAATATGTTAAATCAGGGATGGGTAGCATTGATCCTGGAGGGCCACTCTCCTGCGGAGTTTAGTTCCAACCCTGAAAAACCCTAAAAAAAACCTAACTGCATCCTGAAGACCTTCTGCAGGAACACCGGCCCTCCAGCATCAACGTTCCGAACCCTTGCGCATTTTAGAGTGGCCAGCCTAAGAGGCACACTTGCGCAATAATCATGCTGCCTAATCAGCATCTTGATATGCCACACCTGTGAGGTGGATGGATTATCTCGGCAAAGGAGAAGTGCTCACTGACACAGATTTAGACAGATTTGTGAACAATATTTGAGAGAAATAGGCCTTTTGTGTACATAGAAAAAGTCTTAGATCTTGGAGTTCAGCTCATGAAAAATGGGAGCAAAAACAAAAGTGTTGCATTTATAATTTTGTTCTGTACATATACTCTATTATGATTTCATCATGGCATGTGTTTTTTTAGTAATCTCACCAATTCTTCAAAACTCTTTGCACCTGGTTTGTCTGAACTCAGCAAATTCCTCATCAATATGCACGTCTGCGCTTCAACACAACTTAACAATATGGCTCGTTTCTTCTCTGTGCTTTCAACATCATTTGCTAAAAAAATATTCAATACTTCGCAATACTCTTCCCATGATTGTGATACTATCAAATGGTTTCACGGATCCAACCATTCCAGCCATTGTTTCTTCAATCAATCATTCTACGTGGTAGCCACTTGTTTCAATCAGATGAGCCAAAAGTTCTTGATGGTCACTTTATTGAGGACCCATCGCAGCATGGAAATAGAGTGCTCCCAATGCGCTTCTTCACAGCCTTTAAATAGTGCCCCAACCCATACACAATGCGTTACCGCCCCCTGCTGGGAAAATCTCAATATACGCATACAACAATTAACATGGTGATTACTGCTTAATTACTGCTTAATATGGATTGCAAATGGACAAAACTTGCATTTTGTTCAGAAATACTTTTGTTTTATTCTTTTGAGAGGTGATCAAAATATTTGCGGCTGATAAACAAATGAAAAATTGACACGCTTGTTCTATGGATGTTTTTACGGTGGCCGAGACAGCTCAACACGCTGCAAATAGAAAAAACACCTGCAAATTAAGGAAACAACTTCCTCAATTTTACAACGCAGTTGCAGCGCGTTGAGCTCTTTCGGCCACCGTATGTTTTGCCGTCCACGTCTTCCAGCCGGTCATGTGACTGAAAACTGTCAATTGAACAGGTGTGTACCTAATAAAGTGGCCGGTGAGTGTATACACAATAATAAATATATATAGTAGGCCTACACACGATTTTATTTTGGATGCGATTAATATAAAAAAACGTTTGACAGCCCTAATTTTGTATTATTTATTTATTTATTTTTACTAATATTTCGTATGTCAGGCTTCACAGGTTAAAAAGCCTGAAATAAATATGTTAGTCATACAAAGCGCGATCTTTTCTGTTGGATTAAACTGCTAGACTTAAGAATTATCAATGATTCTTCATTTTTTGGGGGGTCGAGTGTTTAGTGCTCTAACGTACGTGTTGAAAATAGGCACTGTACTGTGCTTGTGACAACTAGCCCCGGTGTGTTTCCGCGCTGACAGCTGTGTGGGCGGCAGCAGCATCGTTCAGAGTCAGACTCAAACTCGATCGCTCTCAGTAAAGTCACATCTGCTCATGATCAGGTGCGGACGATGCGAACTGTAATATTACTCCATGATTTCGCCGAAGATGGTCGCGGCGCACACCTCTAGTCACCCGTCCGCTTCAGCTGAGTGGATCATCTGTCTGGATAAGAGGTACCGTCATTTACCCTGCACAAACTTCATTATTCTGTCCTAATGCTGTTGTTCTGGTCCACCTTCAGCAATCATTTACACAGCAGTGGCTCATGCAAAAGACGTTTCAAGCACATTTGGTTTGTTAAAACAATATTATAATGTAAGTTTCATGTCAAAATTATAATGTAAGTTCCATATGTCAAATGCGATTGTCAGTGTGATTGATGTAGGCAACAGTATTCAGATGCAGCCTTCCATTCTCAGCCTGATAGATTTCAGATGATAGATGGATTGATTGCAAGCTTCACGTCTTTCGCTGATTGGATTGTGAACGCAGTAGATGGTGAATTGAAGTTCACTGATTGTAGTTTGTAAAGGGTTGTTTGTCACCTGGAGGAGGTCACCAGTGCTGCAGTGCTTGTGTTACTGCAGAGTGCAGACGCATGGATAGACACATTTCTGCTGTGAAGGGCTTTAGGAACGAGACCAAACTTAAAGGAATAGTCCACCCCAAAATAAATTCCATTCACCATCATGACATACCAAATCCCCACACAAGTGTTTCTTCAGTGGAACTCAAAAGAAGAAGTTTATCAGAATGTCCATGGTGCTTTTTTTAACATAAAATTAATTTTAGACAGAATGAGGCATTCATTTGTACAAATTATCTCTAATTATTTGTTTTACTAATCATCTCTAAATTATACAAACTCCTCACTCCCAAAATAAGTACAATAAGGAAATGAACGTGCTTTTTAAACAAACTTTGATTTGAAAACTGGACAAAAAGAAAGTTACAAGATTGTGTGCTAACAGAGTTAATGAGTGAACAAATTATAACCCCATGAAGTCTTGTGAATGACATAATTAAATAAAAAAACAACAGATAAATATAATTTTATTAATTTAAATGTTGATTGTGTATGATTTTTAATTTCTTTGGCAAAATATATTTTTGTATTTAACTTTAAACCATAAAGTACTGATTATCCTTCATTATGCTGTACACATACTATCTAAAATGAATCCACTCACACACACAAAAATGAACTTGCTGGCTGAATTATTATTATTATTGTTGTTGTTGTTATATTTTTTAATTGATCTCATAGTGTATGTTCTATACAGGTCGAACTGAGACATGATAAGTAATACAGTTTTTGTAATACCATTAATTGTTAGCATGTTGTTGACAGTCTATGCACTATAATTGACTACACGTTCTTGTTGGATAGAAAACCAGTGATAATGTTTTGACCGAATGACTCGATTTTGAATCAGGCTTGCTGTGTTTTGATAGAGTTTGTATATGAAGAAAAAGGTATTCGGCATTTTGAAATGTAGAGTTTGTATTTATTTAACAAAATGTGGTTTTGGCCAGAAAATGTACTATTTGGCTAACTGTGTGATGTAGGTGTGTTGCTGTGTTACAGATTTTTACAATAATGTTTGCACTTATAATAGAACCTTCATCTAATTTTTCATAATTCTAGACACAAAACTCAAAACAGTCATTATTTGTAACACAGGCTGTCCAATGTTCAAAACTTTCCATATTGTGTTCATATCTTTATAGAAGCCTTGCATTTGCAGAAGCATTAGTTCAAAATACTCATGTATTTTTAAATGTCATAGGAACATTACCTTAGATCACCCACACACAAGATAACCATAGTTTTTATTGGTTAAACATCTTGGGGAAATAAATCTTCTGGCATTGCAAATACAGGCCTGACATTGGTCATTGTACGCATCATCTATGGCCTGGAGAAGAGAGACTTTTGTGAACCTTCCACCTCCATGTGGAGAAAAACTCCTCAGTCTGGTTACAGTAAGGTAAGGGGAGTATGGGGATAAATACAAGGCGATAAACTGTGAATGGGCCAAAAACCATGATTGCACTTAGTGCTGTTGCTGGGAATTCTAGGCCCATTGCACTGATTTAGTTATGGGTCCCCTCAAAATCACATTCAGTGGGGGGTGGTCAGGCCCCCCAGAGAACATCATTCTGGGCCCTTCTCAAACGCTGGGCTCTCAACCTCTCCTACATATCATGGCCTGGGTAAAGCCTGACTCATCCAAAAATTATGAATGGTTTTCATCACCTTCAAGCTCTATCACCCTCTAAAAAGACATTTACTGTATGAAAAAGCAATTCATCTTCATTCATGTTCCAAAGATAATTAAAAGACCTTTGGAATGACATGAAGGTCAGTCAATTATTACAGAAAATTACCTAAAGTGACCTATCCCTTTAAATTAGTCTGTATCGGTTTTGCACAACTGGAAATTTAAAACATAACTTGCATGGACTACATAATTATACGTTTATGGTGCTAATTTCAAATTTTGGACAGCCACTGGTCTTCCATGGAAGAAACATTCAGATTTTGAATGACACAAAAGATAATGATGGCTGACAGATGACATTTTTGGTTGAACAATCTGTTATGTTTTTACACATTAGACTTTTCATTTGTAGTAAGTGCAATACTGTGAGTCTCTGGACTCTGCCCATGATAGCCTAGATACAGGACATCTAGGATATATCCAACATTTTAAAGCAGTTAACAAACATTACAGTCTCGTTATCAAAGACGGAGCAGAGATTTGTGTGTAATGTGTTTATGGCACACTCTAATGGGCTTCGGCCTACTCTTCCTGCTGTGAATGGCTCCATCTCGCTATAGATAAATATTTACACACCTAAAGCAGATGGGCACAGGTCTGTTGAAAAGAGTAAATGTGCCTGTACTCATCTCTCTCCATTCCTGTCTTTATCTCCTCTCACCTGACATTGTTTTTATGGAGACATAGATGCATAACAGCAATGTCCAGATGTGTCGAGTGGAGCTGTATTTGATTTTTCCACTCTGACTCATACAACAACATATTGATTACTGTTGGAATTATATGAACGTCATAAATTTGCCTATTTAGGCTGAAAGTAGTTTCTAGTTTTGTAATATTTCAAAATGCAAGTCTTGAATTACGATTGAGAAAAAATTGAGGATCTCCATAAATACCCTGAAGCTAGGAGTTTGTTTAAATCATTAACCCTTTACTTTGAGCAATAATACTTGCTATGGAGAGAATTAGTATTCAAACTGTTTTTCTAATGAAAACCTTTGGGTTAAACGTCTTGGCCACATTGACAGTGTTATTTAGGATTTGATGTAGAACTGTTTGCATAGTAAATGGATTTTTAGTCCCCGTTAAACACCCTCAGACTCATGATCACATACTGTTTGCACAGGTGTGTCTGACCTCTAAGTGGTCATGTGCAGTTTAAGGAAGATACCTTTTTTTTTAAATAAAGTCAACATTTTCAGCTTTAATCTTGTATTTAATGTTAGTTTTAAAATGTAATGTAATTTCAGTTTCAGCCTGTTCACCCACTGTCGGATGCATATTGCACACTAAACAGGGAAAGGAAGGGCTATTGTTATCATTGGAAATTAAATTGCATTTACAAGGTTGATACACTGAATGTCTTTGTCGAAAACCTAATTCCAAAGTTTTTGCCAGATTTTTATTTTATGTCAATATGAAAAATTAAGGCAATGCACGACTGATCATGTTGTTGTCATTTTCTGAGTGATTTCTGATGCTGTCACACAAACTTCAACCTCTTTTGCAAGACATATTACGGCTGCAGTGTTTTGCTTGACTTGCTCTATGTTTGTGTTAGGTGTTAATTAGCCAATACTGTCAATATACCCATTACTCCACAGTGCTTAAACATTAAACATTCACGAGTGATCGATCTCGGTGTCATTCTGCTTGGCCAGAGCTGTTACATTAAAGAACACTTACAGTATCAGCATTGCATTGGCCATTGTTCAACCTTCACTCTAGATATCAGCATTGGTCATCACAATCCCATTGTTCCACTACTAGATTTGTGTCACATACTGTACAGTACCTCATGATTTACTATGTTTTGAATGATGTTGTGTTTTGTGATGATGAGCATTCTTTCTCTGTGGTGATGTTGAATAAATTATACTCCCTATATTGAACTGCTTCAAGTGACAGTAGCAGTCAAGGGTGTCCTAAACATTTATAAACCCTCAAATGATCTAGCCCGGTTCATTTAGCTCACTGCACTGTATAGTACACATATTAAAGCAGGGTAGAACGTGGCTTAATGTGCTCTGGAGTAAAACGCACTACTTTTATTTTAAATCAATAGCTGGCACAAAAACTGAATTTAGCTGATACTTGACACTATTGCGAGCAGTTGCGCAAAGTTGATTGAAACAGAATTTGACTTAATATTTAATGAGTTTTAAAATGTTTTAAATCTACACAGCAAATTGGAATCCATTAAAATACCAAATATATTTTGAGACCGAGGTCCTGATGATGATTTTCAGTTTTGTTCAAGGTTATTAAATCAACAGTTTTTCAATAACAGAAGTAAATGCATTTGAGGTAATATATTGGGATATAATGAAACCATCATATAATCAAAATAGATTTATTGTTACTACTGTAAAGACATATTAAATTATTATGGGATCTCCTCCAAGCCTTTAAAAAAATCTGTATTCATAAAATGAATGTTTCAATGACAGTGTATTTTTTGAACAAAATTGCTTCTATTTATCAAAAATAAACTGAAAATAGTACAAACTGAAGATTTGAACAAGCGTTAACTTAGATATTATGCAAAACACATGTAACTTTATTGCATCTACAAATAGTTTTTGTATAAATACTGCGTGATTTTCCCCTTGAGTGTGGGGTAAAAGGCTCCCTCATCATAGATTGATATTAATACGATATTATTAATATAATATGCATGATATTATTTTTAACCAAAACAAATCACTTATAATTTATTTTAAGAACACAAAATGTCTTGCTCTATTAATTTGTCTTTAATCATACACTATGGGAATAGTGAAAAGCACATTTTCTTTAGCTCGGTTGTACCAATGTGCTTTGGTTTATAATCAGACTTCTAAACAGACCAGCTTCACCATAGTGCAAAACACGAAGAATAAAAAAACAATTAATAATTTAAATTAAAAAAAGGCATGACAATGAGTCAGCTATTGCTGTAATTTGCTTTGTATGTGTGTTTCTGTGTATGCAGACCGGAGGAGCGTTCGGGGGAGGATGTGGACATTATCTTGGCCCGTCTGAAAAGTGTGAAGGCCTTTGAGAAGTTCCACCCTGTTCTACTTCAGCAGATCTGTCTGTGTGGCTTCTATGATTGTCTGGAGAAAGGCATCACATGTCAGTGAAACACACACACACACACACACACACACACACACATGCACTCACGCTGACACACATAGGCCTACATATGATGTGAAAACATTGTTTGTTGACAGAATCACTTCACAAAAGGTTGCATTGTGATTGGGTTTATTGTAATGATATTATTTTTTTCAATAGGGCACTACCTTCTCTCTGTTTGTGTGTGTGTTAGTGTACAGACAGGGTGACATTGGCACTAACTGGTACACCGTCTTGTCCGGTTCCCTAGATGTCAAAGTCTCAGAAACTGCAAACCATCAGGTACGTTGTCATGTCAGTTCTGTTTATAAATGATAGTGAACAGAGCTTATCCTGGGTCTGAACTATCTAAGAAGTGATAATATTAACATTTTAAGCCTTTCATTTATGTGCATCATTTAACTTCACGTTTCAGACTCCTCAATACCACATAACACATTAATAACTTGATTAATGAATTAGTAATTGATAATTATCTATACACTACAATAAATATATCCAGCTTTTTTGTCATACATACAGTACTCTCACTTAGTATTTACTATATGTGACCATGGAAAACCAGTCATAAGGGTATTTTTTATCTTAAAGCTGAATAAATAAGCTTTCCATTGATGTATGGTTTGTTAGGATAGAAAAATCGATAATTTTGACCCATACAATGTATTGTTGGCTATTGCTACAAATATACCCGTGCTACTTATGACTGGTTTTGTGGTCCAGGGTCACATATAGAAAATCTTAACTGCTTGATTGTTTATCGTTGCAAACGTATATCGTTGCAAAAGGTAAACTATTATCAAACAGCTCTTTATTTAAAGTTGAATATATAAGTATGCTCAACTTCATCTGTACATCATGTACAGTACACTAATGTAAATCAATATGTATCATATTCAGTGAATCTGAAACGGCTTGATCGCTTGTATTGAAGTTAAATGTAAACTGTATTATCACATAGCTCTAATCTGCTAAATGTGACCATAATGCATGAAGATATTAAAATATTATAAATATTTTCAACATGAATTTTTGTAAAGCTGCTTTGAAACAATGTATTGCTATATAAATCTTGCTATATAAAGTACTATATAAATACATCTGACTTGATTATAGAACATACACATACTCACACATTCACTATAGTTAATCAAGGAAGAACAGTTATGTAAATGATGATTTACATAACTGTTATCATAGCACATTATCAGGTCTCCTTAGACGTACAGTATCTCACCTAAAATGAGTTATATTTAGGTACAAGACAATTATGAGAGGAGATGGAGCACTCAAAACTTCAAATATTTGGTGTCACTGAATTAACCAGATAAATTCTGTTCAGTTTGCTGACTTTCCCACATTTGTTCTGTCTCTCTGTTTTTTCAGTAGTTGGTTTTTGTTCTCTGTGCTTGAGTTGTGAGCAAAAACTACTAAGATAAAAAATATAAAAATAAAATACTTTACTGGAATTATTTTTTAGTTGCTAAGCAGAATCTGAACTGGAACTAGACTCACTAAACTGCTTACGATTCTCATCCCAAGTGATCTTATATTCAGCTACTCACAGTGGACATTTTTTTATAGAGTGCAGGTGCTTATTATAGACTGCAGTAGAAAACTAGAACAACTGCTAAGGGATCTGCATCTTACATTACAAACCTTAGAGACAAATGAGCTGACCTCTCTCTTTATCTGTGTGTTGTCCTTGAGAAAGGCCTGAATCCAAGTGGAAGTGCATCAGTCTCTCAATCAGAAACATCTCAGATGGCTTATTTGACTCCTCTCTTCTCAACTCTTCCTCTCTGAAAGAGTTGGCTCTGACCTGTGTTCCTCTTCATGTTAAGGATGCTGTCATCATCTGTACGCTGGGTATCGGCACAGCTTTTGGGGAGTCTATTCTGGACAACACGCCGCGGCACGCCACCATTGTCACCCGAGAGTTCAGTGAACTGCTGCGGATTGAGCAGAAGGACTTTAAGAGCCTGTGGGAGGTATGACAGTTTACTGAGAGTATAGCGATGACACCTATATGAATAACCATGATTGAAGTTGTATGTATCTGTTTTGCTTAATTTATTGTGTAAATTAGGCAAGTGGAAACTTGAATATTGGTAAAATAAATTAACACCGTCATATTACGACTCTTATGAGTGTTCCTCACAGTGTTCCTGTGGCTCAGTGAAGGTTGTGGGTTCGATTCCCAGGGAACACATACTGATAATAAATGTATAACCTGCATACACTGTAAGTCGCTTTGGATAAAATCATCTGCTAAATGCATAAATGTAAATGTTATGAAAAGTACACTTTAGCATGCTTTTAAAAATATATTATGGAAATATTGCACTTTAATAAAATAATGAACTTACAGTAAGGACTTATATTATATTAAAGTGCTTAACTCTAGGACTTAAGTATATCTTTTTATTTGTGTATATATATGTATTTGTGAACTATATTTGTAATTACACATTTGTAATGATTAAGTTGCACTGTAATACACATATATATGAAGACTTTAGATGCAAAAACCTCTATGTCCGTCTGAGATTTTTCAGATTTTTCTTTTAAATAAGCATTTTTATCAGGCTTCTATGTTTAGTTTCAGTAATTTCACTTTAATGGCAAAGAAAAGGTTATTAGTCAGTTATTGAATGCTTTATTTTAAAAATTGTCCATTGTTATTTTCATATGAGCCTGATAAAAATGCTAATTTAAAAGAAAAAAATCTCACATGGATGTATATATAAACCTTAAATGTAATATCAAATAACATACTAGAGTTAAAACTATAATCAAGTACTTTAAATGTGTTTTAGCATGTTAGTCACTACATCAAAATAGGTGACTTCCTTGAAACATGACAAAAGATTATTGAAACAATTATTTGAAATATACTTTAAAGAATTACAGTATTTCAATGTGCACTTTTTAAAAGTGTACTTAAGTGTTTTAAGAAACATATTCATAAACATGTATTTTCCTTAAGGACCACTTATTTGGCCTTTTATTTCATTAATATTATATTGTCTGCAAGTACAATTTTAACAACTTTGAAATTTTGAAGTACAAGTTCACTTTCAAAACAATTTAGCATATATTTCTTTCCAAAAGGGCAGCCATATAAAAACAATAACAAATCAATTTGAATTGACAGTCCCAACCTATTATACATTTGTTATGTGATTTTTGAATGAAACAGGATATTGCAGGGAAAATAATGTAAAATAAGACATTATTCATGGATCTGGAATTTGATGCATAAACGTGGATGCTATACACTAGAATGGAACAGAAGGTTTGAAGGGAAGAGATAAAAAAATAGGATGGAATTGTGATGTCAGATGTTTCACTTCATACAAAACTGTACACTGTGCCAGCTGAGTGGGCCTGAATTCACACTGGTCCACCCTTAATTGCCAGATTGCCACAACTTAATGTAAAAAAAAAATTAAAATCTATTTTAGTTGCTTTATCATCTGTAGCCAGCAGGAGGCGGTGGAGGAATAATAAATATACTGTTCTGAGATCTTGAACTTTTGTGGTCATCCTCTATTCAGTGGTTCTCAACTATACAGGGAGCCAGAAGTCAGGAGCCACTAGGAGACCTATGCACACTTCCATGGGGGCTAAATGTGGATTAAAACACCCCTTACCCAATAAGGTGACCCAATAAGCTAAAATAGCTAAACATCATGTCTTATCCTGTCATCCCTACTGCTCGTAGGGAGCCATTGGAAAAGACAAGCAAATGTATAGGCCACGAAGACGTCTGAACATTTAAGAACATTTAGTTCTTAAAACTTCTGTAATTACAGGATACAATTATTTGAATGTACTTAAAATTAATTGACTTAGGTTTTATTATACTGCCACTCCTTGTGTCTGTAAATTGGTAGATTTATCATTATAGCAGTAGTATGAATGATGAATGTATTTAAAGGTCTTGAATAATGGATGGCCTTGCAGTCAAAAGGGTTGAGAAACACTGCTTTAGTCTGACACTATAAATATATATTTTCTGTATCGTTTATGTAGAGTCTGGGGATTTTAGGCATGTTGCGCTCACTTCCCAGCACTCATACTGAAGGAATTTTCTATCACGTATTCTTCAAAAATGCAACAGATGAAGCTTTTTTTGTATCTTTGGAAGAAGTCAGCAGTGCTTCTGCTCTTCAGGGCCCTGGGTTTATTTCTATCTTAGTCTTTTCATTCTCTCGTTTTGTTCTTTATGGCCCGTGGGCAATCAGAAATTCTGGGCCTGATGGGAAGCTTTTACTGGAGCAGGTCAGAGAAGGACAAAGCATCCTGGAGCTACAACAGAATGAGAGGAAGACAGGGAAAACAGGAGAAAGAAACAAACATAGAGGAAAGGAAGGAGAATGCTGAGGAAAGATATCAAGCTACAGAGTTCCCCTGAGAGGGACTGTCCCTCTGCTGAGTGTGTGTGTTTGTGTGTGAAGCGGAACAGAGAGGACCAGCAGAAGTTCTGTGTTGTATCTGATATAACTCTAAGGTGATGTTTTATCTCATGCTTTCTGTTTCTGGCTGGCTGAAATTATAATCTATGTATAGTATTTTTTTTCTCTGACTGTTATAAAGAAGGTATTTATGGCTGTTTTTATGTGGGGATTCGTGCTTAAAATAATTAGTACAGAACAAATCAGTGTAGAGTTAAGATTGTGTGCATTTGTTAATTTGAAAGACAGAATAGACAGGTTTTATAAACATGCCACTGGTCAGTCTGTGTTTCATTAAATTGGTTTTAATTGTGTTGGAAACTAATCTGCTCTGTATTGAAATTTTACAGCAGTGTTTAAAAACAAAATATCCGAATTTAACAATCAAATGCGGTAGTGTTGTTCAAATAGTTTTTTGAATACAGTAGATACACGCTTACAATTGCACACACTCGTCTAACTGAGTTCAAAGTGCAGGTTATAGTTAGCTGGATCTTCACTGACTGTCAGTCATGTTGTGCTGTGCTGATGTGTTAATGATGATTTGATTGAATACGTGTCTGTGTGCAAAGCTCCTGAACAGATCAGTGATGTTCAGTGCTGTCTGACTGTCTCTGTCTTTTGGAGTGAAGCATCATGGTGTTGTGTGATATAGAGAGGTCACCGTATGGTCACTGTAGATCAAACACCAGATTTCTCTGAGATTCCTCTAGTTATTATACCATTATCCTAATAACATGATTATGAAAATATACAAACACTTACTTTAAGGCCTAAAAATACTCTAGTTAAAGAGTGATAAGTATATTAAGTATATTAAGTAGACTACACAAAAGAAAAACTGTACTTGTACATAATAGAATATTAAAGGAATACAAGACCACTTAAGTCTAATTACAAATGTTTAAATGCATAACATACAGGTTTCAGTAACACTTTAGTCCAATTCTCACTATTATCTAGTTGCTTGTTATCAGCCTGCCTATTATTAACATATTGGCTGTTTACTAGTACTTATAAAGGACAAATTCTGCATGCTATACTCTACATCCACAATCCTACCTAATAAACTCAACAACTACCTTACTAATTATTAATAAGCAGCAAATTAGGAGATTATTGAGGCAAAAGTCGTAGCTAATGATATGGTAAAAGCGAGAACTGGACCTTACAGTAAAGTGTGACCCAGGTTTCAAATGAAATTAAAATATATTTTAGTTTACCATTAATGCTCGTCAGTGCATAAATCAGGACACTTAAACCATATTTAAAAGACAATAGAATTATGATATTATTACATATAGAGATGAGTTGCCCACTTAAGTCCTACGTAAGTGGGTCAAAAAACAATTTGAAGTTTAATGGCATTTAGTATAAATTTAAACTATAATAATTTTAATGTAACTGCAATTAAGATGCAATTAAATAACTGAAAACATTCAGTTCGCACTTAAGTATATTATTTCCATTGTAAGCATGCGATTTTATTAAATATGCTAAAGTGTACTTCTTCTTTACAAGGGTAACAAGCTTACCAGCATAGTTTATACTGATGTTCATCAATAAAGTTGCTGAATACTGAATAGGTGTTGATACGTAAATGTTGGTGGTGGTCATATAATAAGCCAATGGTGGTGAAGATTAGATGAGTTGCTTTTGCAGTTTTGTTTTCTTAAATGATCTGGGTGGACTGTGCTGGAAAAGGAGTTTTAATTGTGAATGATGGAGTATGTCTAGTTTATACATAAAACTCATATTACAAAATAACAGGAGAAATCCCTGTGTCCATGATTTGATCACTTTAAGATTAATTTTAGAGTCTGTTTAAAGTCCATGTGAAATGGAAGTTGCTGCTGACTTCAGTATTGTGATGCATTTCCAACTGAAATGGAATATTGAATATAGGATGGGGTTTAATTTAAGTGCAACTCCTCTCCATCTCTAAATAACGGTTGGAGGGCCAAGGTCAATGATAGTCCAATACATCAAACTGACGTCATCTGAGAAGGAATGGCATTCCAGAGCAGAAGCAAATTTACAGAATATTTAAGGACCAATTATTTTTCTTGCAAGAAATATTTTTTACAGTTGTTTACAGTCAGCTTACTTTAACAAAAATAGCAATTGACTGCTCGAATGCTTTCTGACTCCTTTCCGTTTTACAGTTATAGAGCTTATTCACATGTCTTCTGGGAAAGAGAGGTGTGTCTGTGTAAGGGTTTGTGTGTGTTTGTAGTGTAATGCTGGGTCACTGGGTGGTTTGCACAGAGAGCTGACTAACAGGAAACCAGAGAGACATTGAGTGCCTGTCTGTGTGTTTAGGGGGATTTTGGGATGGGCAGGATGACCATGTTCCCATCCCACCCGCACCAGCTTACACCCAACTATTATAACCACATACTATATTTGAAAACTTCCGAGAATTTTTTTTCTAGAATGTGATTTTGAGCTTTTGAAATATTTTAGATCGTCAGCTGTACATGCAACCAGCATGTTACACTATCATTACATCATCATTAAACTTTCTGAATGTGAAATATTAGTACCAAACCGGTATGGAAACAAGGAATGCAGATTTGGTTCCCAAATCACTCCAATCATGCCATTTCAATTTCAACAGTAGCACTTAATTCTTCTTTGACCAGTAGCACTTAATTCTTAAAAATGTTTTGGTTAAAATAATTTGGTTAAAAAAACAAAACGTTTCGGTTCCATTCACTTCTGTTGTCCACAGAGTGCAATCAATGGGAACCGAAACTGTCTAGTTATAACATTCTTCAAAATATCTTCTTTTGTCATACAGGATTGGAGTGACATGAGCTCAGTAAATGATGACAGATTGTATTTTTTTTTTTTTTGGATGAATTGTCCCTTTAACAAGTTTTGAGGAACAATATTTAATAGTTACTGCACATATAAAATGACCATATTTTTCAGTATACTGGGTTCTCTGAAAAACAATCCTATACAGCCAGTATAGTTTATAAATTACATTATTATGATAAATCATGTTTCTGTAACGGTAAAAGTCTATAAAAATGCTACTGTAAATAAACATAATTGACTTAACTGGCTAATGCAATGTTCCCTTTTTCTGTTCAATGAAAAATTGTAATAGATCTAATGGGACATTTTATTTAATTTTACATAATAAAATACTAAAATACTTGAAATACTATTAAATGTGTTTTGGAAGTTAAAAAGTCATCTTATTTACAGAAAAAAAACATAATTTGACATTCCCAGAATTATCTGTGTGTTAATTTGTTTGAGTTCAGACATTTCATTTCTTCTTAGTTTTTTCTTATGTGCATGAGGCTTTTATGTTACATCTTAAGTTGTTAAATGAATGTTATTGCATTATTTAAGTATAATATCTGTTACCATGATGATGTTTGTATTTGTGTGTATGGCACTTCTTTATATTAATATTTAAATCTTGTTGTAAAGCTACTTGTGATGAACTTTTATTTAAGATGTGAGTTTTTCTTACCTATGTTTTTAAGTTGGATGTCAGTATATTATAAATGCAAAAATATTTTAGTAAATAGTACACTATTGTACATTTAAGTTAAATCTACATAACTTAAAATGTTGCTACCATATTCTTTTATGGTAAAGTTATATGCTCTTATATTTTGCCTAACACTAATTATAGATTAAATTATTTATAGCGATAGCCAATATAACACCCTCGTGGTCAATAAGTGGTTATTTCTATTCAAAATAATCATTAATTACCAATATAACAATTTTATAATTAGTACCTAGTGTTCCTGTTTTGGCTGCTCATTGGCACTTAGAGGAAACGGTATTCATATAGATAAAAGACAGCTTTGGCAGAAACCAGCAGCACCTGTAAGGAACTCATTTCTATTTCAAAGCTGAAGCTCTGCTCTGCATGGGTAATTGTGATGTTTGCTTGAATGACAGTGGTCTCTTTTGAAGCACCACGTCTCTCTCTGTGCCTTTATAGAGCGACAGCTGGCCTTTAATCTGAGACAAACAGATCCTATCACAGTGCAGACCTCTGCCTGTCTCTGAATTAAACTCCACTGCAGACGCAGACTGTCCGGAACTGGCCAAATTCAATGTGGCTTTGCTGCTCTACTATTTCTATCCGAGGTCTTTGACTGGTTGAGGTGGGTTATTTCACTCCAAAATATCCTCCCAGATCAAACAGTTTGTGTGTGCATTTTGTTTTCAGTTGATATTGTTGAATGAGTCTGGAAGGGCTGTTAAAATTCCTGGACCGTGAAGAAGAACATACATTTTCAACATTTCAAGTTGTGTACATTAGCATTTGATAGTGAATTATGAACAAACATGAATTTTCATGAACAAAAATGCATTTACAAGTTAACATTGAACTAGATGAATAAACGGTGTGAAAAAGTTGAGTCAATAGCCCATAGACTTCCTTAGCTGAAGAAGAATACACTTGTGGAGTAAATGACTCACTGGGTCACAGTCCTTTGATGATCTGTGATGGAGAGCAGGTGTGTTCGATTCCACGTCTCATCAGCGCACATGGCCAGGCTACTGCTGTCGTCCAGAGCAACGCTAACAGGTGCTCAGATGACTTGCTATAAGAGCAAACATCTCCTCTTTCTGGAATGATGTTGCTGAAAATTCATCCCTGGTGTGAAAGAGCATCTCTGTGTCTCGCTTTCAGTCTGATAATCAGCTTTGCTGAAGACACAAAGCAGACCATCAAACACATGATGACATGATACAGGCATATTGTAGGGGTCTGTTTTATAGTGAGAAATGCCAGGTCAGCGCTTGTGAGAAAGAAGTGCAACTAATTGTTCTGAATGTGCACGTAAATGTTTTTTTTTTCTTCAAATCTTAAATTTGTATTTAAAAAATACTTGCAGATAATATTAAAGGGGTCATTCAATGCTTTTTAAATTATTCATTTATTAGTGTATTTGGTGGAACAGAATATGTTGGGATGCTTTAATGTTAAAAAACACAATATTTTTTAACTACTGTTCATTATTGTAGGTCCTCTATGCCCCACCTCTCTCAAATGCTTAGTTTTCTACAAAGTCTCTCCTTCGACATACACAGTCTGCTCTGAGATTGGCCGAACACCACAAGCCGCATCGCAAATGTAACTCCCCTTTCCATAATCACGAGCTTCAGCTTTCAAAACTAAAGTAAAGACAGTTAATAATGTCCTTTGTTTTACCATCAGTTCAACCCCGAAAGGAGAGCTGAGTCGAGTGACAGACACAGTGATTAAGCTTGTATGTGTTTGCACACAAGCTGTGGACACACTCACACAAACACACACACATGACGCTGCAGCTGTGACTCTCTCTCTCTCACACATACACATACACACACACACACACACACACACACGATGCGCAAAACTCATTTGAACAGTCAGCAAATACTTAAACTAATAACAAAACATACAGTCCCTGATTCAGAAGGGCCAGATTGTCATAGCAAAGTCAGAATTACCTTGTCTCCTAGGTTCACGAAACTGTCATCCATAAAATGCATTGCTGTTCTGTTGTAAGTAATCTTAATGATTCCTAAATGCATCTACTTTCGGAAGGCCAAAAAATTTTTTTTATTGCTTTCGCCTAGAAATACACAGCATCTCACTGTCATAGCTGTGTAAGGATAACATATAATATATATATTGTTATAAGGGAAACAGGTCAATTTAGCTCAAAGGGAATCATTAATGATTTTATAGGGAATTTGAACAGACTCACTGTTTCACGGCGATTCACAGAACAAGCCGTATAACAAACTCTGCACTGGATATTAAAATCCCAAAATATAGTGAAAACACTATTAAATAGCACAGTAACAAAATCGACAGATTAAGACATTAACTTGTGAGCACAAAACACAAGATGTTTCTCTTTTCAATATAAATAAGACTTTATTTATATAAATCTAAGACATGTAAACTAATCTACACAAGCATTCACACATTCACCCGTTGCAGAGAGAAAGTGAGGAAAGGATTAGATTAAGACAGCGGTTCTCAATTCCAGTCCTCGCGCCCCCCCGCTCTGCATATTTTTCATGTCTCTCTTTGGTAACACACCTGATTCAGATAATCAGCTCGTTAGAAGTGCGCTCCATGAATGAACTGTGTTCGATTGACATGCTCCTACACAGTGTCCATTGCTCCCTACACAGGGTCCATTGCTCCCTACTCCTGAGCAGGGAAAGCCGCTGAAGTTTACTTCACTTCAGAACATTCATTCATGGATTTGCGCTGCGCAACATCTTTCAGACGAGTGTGACATCATATACGTCTGTAAATATATACAATTTAAATTCACGTCTCGCACACTTCAATGCACTATGAATGGAATAAGTTTGCTTCGAACTGGAATCATGGAGGAATATCGTGTGATGTCCACTTCGCAGGGCACTTGCGTTCGAATAGAACAAACATCTGAAGTGATAAGAGTAACATACGAAATGTGCAGAGCGGGGGGGCGCGAGGACTGGAATTGAGAACCGCTGGATTAAGAGAATGAGAATTTGATATCCCACGTTTACAGCAATATGTGCAATTGCATAAACCTGAACAACCATCAATCACATATTTAACACTCGCATTGACTTTTTCAATGAGGCTAAAATCTATATTAAAATTACACCAGCTCAGCAAGAATCTGGGGTTTGTACTTGCATAGCTTTTGTGTTTAAGGATTCCCTTTTGTCCTCCGGTTTGCAGGAAAGGGTTTCTCCGAAGTCGCTGATTGGCTTAGAGTTCAGGAGTCGTTGAAGTGGGCGTTGGTTCTTGGCTGGTTTTGCAGAGTTTTTGGGCTGGTTGTCGTTGGCAAACGTAACTTAGCACACAAACTCAACGGAAAGAAAATAAACTAAAGTAAAAGAATAAAAGGATGTAAAGAGACTAGGTGTTTTTTCTTCTCATCATGGTAGCAAGCTGGCTTGTGGTCCAGAGCACATGGCTGAAGAGAGAGTTTCAAGAGAGAGAGAGAGAGAGAGAGAGAGAGAGAGAGGGTGTCCTAGTATTTAAACTCGGCTTTCAGACACCTCCCAATGGTTGTCTTGACCAATTAGATCCTATGCTGGGCTCTGGCTGCTGCTTTGTTGCTTAACAATCAATAAATCGATTTGTCATGGTCAGTCCCATTGATCGAATTTTACATGCTCTTGCAAAGTATCCTTTTGGATGTGATTTCTATAACCAGAATATGATACATTTGACAGAGAATCACTTTGAAGAAATGTTTAAAGCTAGAATTATGAAACTCATACATACCAAACATGACATTAACCCTTAAGGCTTAAGCTAGTCAATACTAATTAAAAGCACGACAAACACAATGATTAAAACAAGGATAGTCAAATTTGTGGATCACATACAGTGGGGCAAAAAAGTATTTAGTCAGCCACAAATTGTGCAAGTTCTCCCACTTAAAAAGATGAGAGAGGCCTGTAATTTTCATCTTAGGTATACCTCAACTATGAGAGACAAAATAAGAAAAGAAAATCCAGAAAATCACATTGTAGGATTTTTAAAGAATTTATTTGGAAATTATGGTGGAAAATAAGTATTTGGTCAATAACAAAATTTCATCTCAATACTTTGTTGGCAATGACAGAGGTCAAACGTTTTCTGTTTTCACACACTGTTGCTGGTATTTTGGCCCATTCCTCCATCCAGATCTCCTCTAGAGCAGTGATGTTTTGGGGCTGTCGCTGGGCAACACAGACTTTCAATGGGGTTGAGATCTGGAGACTGGCTAGGCCACTCCAGGACCTTGAAATGCTTCTTACGAAGCCACTCCTTCGTTGCCCGGGCGGTGTGTTTGGGATCATTGTCATGCTGAAAGACCCAGCCACGTTTCATCTTCAATGCCCTTGCTGATGGAAGGAGGTTTTCACTCAAAATCTCACAATACATGGCCCCATTCATTCTTTCCTTTACACAGATCAGTCGTCCTGGTCCCTTTTGCAGAAAAACAGCCCCAAAGCATGATGTTTCCACCCCCATGCTTCACAGTAGGTATGGTGTTCTTTGGATGCAACTCAGCATTCTTTCTCCTCCAAACACGACAAGTTGAGTTTTTACCAAAAAGTTCCATTTTGGTTTCATCTGACCATATGACATTCTCCCAATCCTCTTCTGGATCATCCAAATGCTCTCTAGCAAACTTCAGACGGGCCTGGACATGTACTGGCTTAAGCAGGGGACACGTCTGGCACTGCAGGATTTGAGTCCCTGGCGGCGCAGTGTGTTACTGATGGTAGCCTTTGTTACTTTGGTCCCAGCTCTCTGCAGGTCATTCTCTAGGTCCCCGTGTGGTTCTGGGATTTTTGCTCACAGTTCTTGTGATCATTTTGACCCCACGGGTGAGATCTTGCGTGGAGCCCCAGATCGAGGAGATTATCAGTGGTCTTGTATGTCTTCCATTTTCTAATAATTGCTCCCACAGTTGATTTCTTCACACCAAGCTGCTTACCTATTGCAGATTCAGTCTTCCCAGCCTGGTGCAGGTCTACAATTTAGTTTCTGGTGTCCTTTGACAGCTCTTTGGTCTTGGCCATAGTGGAGTTTGGAGTGTGAATGTTTGAGGTTGTGGACAGGTGTCTTTTATACTGATTACGAGTTCAAACAGATGCCATTAATACAGGTAACGAGTGGAGGACAGAGGAGCCTCTTAAAGAAGAAGTTACAGGTCTGTGAGAGCCAGCAATCTTGCTTGTTTGTAGGTGACCAAATACTTATTTTCCACCATAATTTGCAAATAAATTATTTAAAACTCCTACAATGTGATTTTCTGGATTTTTTTTTCTTATTTTGTCTCTCATAGTTGAGGTATACCTATGATGAAAATTACAGGCCTCTCTCATCTTTTTAAGTGGGAGAACTTGCACAATTGGTGGCTGACTAAATACTTTTTTGCCCCACTGTACATAATATGCAGTTATGCATGGAAATTATTAGTTTCATTAACAATGAGAATGAAAGTCTTTTAAGATGATTTTACAGTTTTGTGACCCAAGGAATTTCAGCCGGATCCTTTGTCCTGTTGGTGTGGTCGGGGGAAGTCGATCTAACAGTCCGTAGCTGTGATTTCTATCACAGATTTACATGTAATGGTCACATGTTGCATCTCTTTGACCATTAATATTTATTACTCAAATGTATTACCAAATTTGATAGCCTCCTTCCTGCATTGGAATTATCATTAAGTGTTCCTTTGGTTTTAATGTTGCAGGCTGTATTCAGACAGGCTGGCGCTAGGGTCTGATTTATGACTTCCTGCTGTTGTCTTGTGGAATTCGGCTCCTCATGTTTCAACCATGCTCTGATCGAATCTTGATTTGTCTGATTCGGTCCTTGATATACTACAGCTGCTTCAACACTACTGCGGTTACTGAAACCACACCTTCTTTCTTTGCGTGAACATTTGGGCTGATTTATGCAAATATTTCCACATCGTGACATAGACGTGTGTTTGAATGAGCCATTTTACAGGAGGCGTGGCAGAATCTTAACTTTGATAAAGAATATCTCTTTGGTTTTGAGACTTTAGTCTTTGCAACTTCAAGGAACTTATCTATGCATAATAATCTTGTAACTTGAAAGGAAAACTTGAAATCGCATCATATGACCCCTTTAATGAAATAAAATGTCACTTAAGTGTATTTAAAGAGAAACACTTTCACGACGGTTTCTTAACGCACTTAATTTGAATTTTGAAAAGTCCACACTTTGTAATGTCAAATTTAAAGTTTTACTTTAAAAGTACATTTTAAATCATTGTTTCAACAACTGATGTAAATGATTCGGGATTTAAAGAAGTAAACTTATTTTGATGTGTTGACTAACATACTGCAACACCTAAAGTACTTGATTATATTTTAACTAGTGAGTTATTTGATATTACATTTGAAGTTAATGCATTTTTTATGTACTTAAATGCAATAGCATCATTACAAATGTGTAGAGTCACTTAAATTCAAATGCATGACAACACAAGTTAAATAATAAAAAAAAGATATTAAAGTATATTTTAGTTTACCATAAATGCTTGTCAGAACATTCAGCAGTACTTTAAACATATTTCAAAGACAATATAAGGGATTTGTCACAGACTTTGTGCAGTGCACACACAATAGTCACACAACGATGAAGAGTGAAGAGGATAATCCATTTAATATAATCCAACGATGAAGAAATCCAACACATACACAGGGTAACATAAGCAATAACCGACAAACTAGAACTCAATGGACAGGAACTAATATAGGGCAGACAACGAGGGGCAGACAGGTGAACACAATGGATCAGAATCAGAAAGAGCTTTATTGCCAAGTGTGTTTGCACCAGAGCATGTGAGCAGAGTGGAGCGAGCGGAGCTCAATACACTCAGCGCCACTCGCTCAGCCCAAAATACCCTTTGGTAATTTGCTAGTTCCAGAATCTGTGGAATAGGCTAAGCAATAGTTTGTCTAAGCTAGAGTTTCTAAAACCAAATTCTAAAATCCTGTAAAGATTGAAAGGCGGTTTATTAGACCGCATTTCCACGCAGTTTTGGTTTATTTTAATTTTAGAAAGTGTGTTTCTTTTATTTACACAAAAATAATACATTAAGTGCATTTCATCTTGTGTGTTTTTTCATGAGCCTGATAAGCAAGGTGTATTTTGTGAAATTCTATATGTGCATTTCATCTTGTGTGTGTGTTTTGAATGTTTGCACAATAACTGAAGCGGCGTTTTAATGTAAAAGTATACTTTTTCAGTTATTACATTTTTTTACGAAAGTTTAAGTGGCTTCAAAAAGAAGACACGTTTTTTAATTAATAAATTTAATTTAATATATTTAAATTAATAACGTCACGCTGAAACATAACTGTTACTTATCGGACTACTGCTTTAATTGAGACATTTATTCAATAATTTCATTATAAACGAGGGGGAAAAAATAGGCCTACTGGAGACATTTAATGTCAGAGCGTGATCTGAGCGGGATTTGGTTTACCGGTGAGCGTGAACGGAACATTAGCGGAGTGTTTGCTTTGGCCGTGAGCGACTGAGCAGAGCACACGCCCACAAAGCGTAATATTGAGCTGAGTGTCACACCGCTCCGCTTCGCTCACATGCTCTGGTTTTCACACACACAAGGAATTTGTCTTGGTGTTAGGAGCTTCCAGTACAGAAAGTACAAACAGTGCAGACAACATATAAATAAGGTAATAAAAAACAATAATAATGAAGATAATAGACAATAATTATGAATAACAATAGTAATAAAATAAAAATATACAGAAAATAAAAATGACCATAGACAGAACTGTGAATGTGGATGTGTACAGATTAAGGTTTGATGAGTTATTCACAGATGTACAGGACTGGGGTGTGTTATGTGTTATTCAGGTGGGATATGGCCTGGGGGTAAAAACTGTTCTTGTGTCTGGCTGTTTTGGTGCTCTGTGCTCTGTAGTGCCGGCCAGAGGGCAACAGTTCAAAGAGAGAGTGAGCTGGGTGTGAGGGGTCCAGAGTGATTTTCTTAGCCCTTTTCCTCATTCTAGAGGTGTAAAGTTCTTGGAGGCTGGGCAGAGAGGCACGATAATCCTCTCAGCAGTCCTGACTGCCCGTTGTAGTCTTCTGATGTCTGTTTTGGTAGCTGAACTAAACCAAACAGTTATAGATGAACATAGGACAGTCTCGATGATGGCAGAGTAGAACTGTTTCAGCAGCTCCTGTGATTAACTAGGTGATTAACTAATAATTAGGCCACAGTCACGATGGTGGTCCATGGAGGAGCTGACGGAGGGAGGAGCCGCCATGGTGGAGGAAATTTCCGCCGACTCCAGGGGGCCGACCAACGGCGGTGACAGAGAGCCGAAGAGTCAGGATGAAGCCGATGATCTGGAGGGCCAAGGCGGAGCCAGAGGCTTCGGCAACCGAGGTGTAGGTCCGGAAGGTGTAGATCCGGAAGGGGGAGCAACAGAGGACTGAGGTGGAACTGGAGGGAAGGGGGAGCCCAATGGAGCCAGAGGGACGGAAGGACGGAGCAAAGAGTGCAGTCCAGAGGTGGAGGTAGGGGGACGAGGGAGCCCGGCAGAGTTAGTGGACTGATGGGCTCTGGTGGAGACGAGGGAGCTGGAAGCCATGGTGGAGCCACTGGGTTGCAGGACCGAGGTGGAGTCTGGGCCTCGTCAGGCTGAAGGCAGAGTCAAGGGATCCTCCAGACTCAATGCAAATGGAGCTGGAGATAAGCAGACCAGCGGCCAGCCCACGCCATAGATGGTGAGCAGAGGAGCAGAGCAGAGCAGAGAGGCTGATGAAATTCAGCGAAGATGGCGTTAAGAAAGGGAACAGGTCTATGAGAGGCGGTGGGAGGGATATATTGCCAATCCGACAGTTTTGATGAAGGTTGAGTGAAGAGTATTTTCGTATCCAAGTCGAGAGTCCAGTGTGAGCTCACCCTCAGCGGTGGCGACATGGGCGGGACTTTCCATAGCCCCCGCAATCTCCACAGCTGTATCCATCCTTGCTTGTGCTGTCGGTTCTCGCACCTAGTCAGACACTTGGGGCTCACGCTCCGAGGTGATCGTCAGCTCTGTCACTCCTGATGGCGATGTCTCAACAACCGTGGCAGGCTCTGGCTCTCCATCTGCGGTTGACTCTGGCAGCTTCGCGCCATGGAGTGGAAGTTGACAGGGCTCTAGGTTCAGAGTGGAGCTGGAGGCGTCATCCGAGCTGTCCATGGTGAGTTTTGATTTGCAGGACACCAGCACCCACTCAAGGAATGCAGTGAGGCTCTCTCGAGGACCATCCCCGGACAGCTGCGCTTGTGTGGTGTTGTTCAGTCCAGCTCGGCAGAAAGTGCAGAGGCAGTTGTCCGGGTAGTGCGTGTAATTTGACAGGAACACGAAGTCCTCGGTGTGGTCCTGGAGAGAGCGGCCCTCCTGCTCCAGCAGGAGGACAAGGACAGCAGGATCATTCATAACACAAAATAAAAACTGACAAAAACGGGAAACACGCCGCTATACTTTCCTTTTGGGTCGGTTATTCTGTCATGGTCTCTGTGCTGTGCACACACAATAGTGACACAACAATGAAGAGCGAAGAGAATAATCAATTTAATATAATCCAACGATGAGGAAATCCAACACATACACAGGCTAACATAAGCAATAACCAACAAACTAGAATTCAATGGACAGGAACTAATATAGGGCAGATAAAGAGGGGCAGACAGGTGAACTAATAATAATGAACTAGTAACTAATAATTATACAATTAACTAATGAGAACTGGAACAGAACCACATATGGGCACACAGGATCTAACCAAAGCAGAAGACAGAAACTGAATGAAACACACAACAAAATAGTTTAGGGGTGTGACATGTTTATGAAATTACATATAAAGATGTATTAAGTCCTACTTGAGTGGGTCAAAAAGCATTTAAAAACTCCATTAATTGTATTTAATAAACTTTTAAATGAAATATTTTATTTAATTTGCAATATTGCAACATACAATTGACTGTATGAAAACATTACATTCAGTTCACACTTAAGTATATTATTTTCGTAGACAATTCGTAGAAAAGTATGCCAAAGTGTAATTTGTTTTCACAGGAGAGTGCAAGTCACATTAATTAATAGCTTATAAAATGCAGATATATTGTGAAAGTTGGCTTTGTTTAGGGATTATTGTTTCAACAAATGTATTCAGATCAGTGTAATAAATAGGGAGTTCCCATTGTGAAAGCTTATTATGTTTTTTTTTTTTTTCAGGCCAATGGAAATATCCAGCTTTTTTTGTAGTAATAATATTTTGTGTCAATACAGAAACTGGATTTCAGAAATACATTTTCACTGGAGAAACGTGAGACAACTAGCCCCAGTCTTCCTTATAAACATGTTTGTTTATAGGTTTTGCGCCATTGGGTTGATTTATTTTTGTTTTTTCTCTTAGTTTTTTTTGTGATCAACTTTTTATTGTCTTTCAGTTATAAACAAAATAACATAATTGGAACAAAGAATCAAGGAAGAAGGAAAAACAAACATATTGGTAATAACCAATAACCATTCCTTTATATAATCCAATTAGGTGGAAGAAAAATGTTGCCAGGCATCAATGATCCCAGGTTTGGCTTTTTTAATTCACGCTGTTTCCCTTTCGATATTACACTCGTACTGTGTCGAGATATCAACGTAAGTATGGGAAAATCCCTCTTTTCCTCCTCACTGAAGCCTTTTTCAACCATGCAGTTATAACTGCATGTGATTGGTTTGTGTAAGGTGAAATAAACGAACCAATCCACGGCGGTGTCGAGCGAGCCAATAGCTATGCAGAAAGCGACTTACAATTGAGGAATACAATAAGCAATACATTATAAAGAGGCAAACAGACACAGGAAGTGCTTGTAATACAAATTTCTAGGCAGTGTTCAGAGCAAATTCTAGCCAGACAGTGAGAGGTTAAAGGAAAGAAATCTTTTTTTTTTTTTTTTAAGACGAAGTCAAGAGATGACGGAAGAGATGAGTTTTCAGGTGTCGCTTGAAAATTGTCAGGGATTCAGCATTCCGGATGGCGGTGGGAAGTTCATTCCACCAGCCAGGAACGGTGAATGAAAACATTCTGGAGAGTGATTTTGTGCCTCTCTGTGATGGCACCACGAGGCGACCCTCGCCCACAGATCTCAGATTTCTTGAGGGGATGTAGATTGTTATAAGTGAGTGGAAGTAGGAGGGTGCTGAGCCTGTGGCTGTTCTATATGCAAGCATCAGTGTCTTGAACTTGATGCGAGCTACAACTGGGAGCCAGTGCAGGGAAATAAAGAGAGGTGTGACATGGGCCCTTTTGGGTTCGCTGAAGACCAGTCGTGCTGCTGCATTCTGAATCATCTGTAAAGGTTTGATTGTGCATGATGGAAGTCCAGCTAGAAGAGCATTGCAGTAGTCCAGTCTAGAAATGACAAGGGCCTGGACAAGAAGTTGAGCTGCAAGCAGAGTAAGGAAGGGCCTGATCTTTCTGATGTTGTGCAATGCAAACCGGCAAGATTGAGCAGTTTTTGCAATGTGGTCTTTGAAAGTCAGCTGGTCATCGAAAATTACACCCAGATTTCTGACTGAACTTGATGGGGTAATTGTAGAAGAACCTAGCTGGATGGTGAAATCATGCTGTAGAGTTGGAGTGGCAGGGAAGACAAGAAGCTCAGTTTTTGCCAGGTTGAGCTGTAGGTGATGTTCTTTCATCCACGCCGAGTTGTCCGTCAGGCAGCCTGAGATCCATGCAGCTATCGTTGGATCATCTGGTCGAAACGAGAGATAGAGCTGTGTGTCATCAGCAGAGCAATGGTATGAGAAACCATTTGCTTGTATGATGGGACCCAGTGATGTAGTGTATGTGGAGAAGAGGAGGGGTCCAAGAACTGAACCCCAGTGACCAGTTGATGTTCTGTGGATACCTCCCCTCCCCAAGCCATCTTGAAGGACCTGCCAGTGAGATAGGATATATAATCTGCTGCTTGCCACCGCATCTCAGATTTCTTCTCTTCAGTGACGAAGACCCTTCTTCGCTGACTCTTCACTGACACCGAGATCTGCCGTTGAAGCACCTCAGCAGCCAGATTAGGACCAGCTTTCAGACTCGGTCATCCCCTGTGGCTATCCGGTAAGATCTAAGAAAGCCTTACTAGAAGAGCAAATTTCAGCGCACCGTTGTTGCAAATGCCGCGCCGTCATTGTAAGACGTGTGGGAATCCCCTGCACGCTGATGACATTCTTGATGAGTGTGTGTCACGGGGAAATCCGCTGCGCTCAGCGGGCTGATTGCCTCTTACCTCTCTGTGGTTAGCTTTCTTTTCAGAAAGCGACTTACAGTTTGCTTCCTCCCAGGGATCTGTGAGAAAAACAGCAGGCAGAGGATATGAGCGGCTGGTGACAAGCGAGCTTATGTCGGTTCAATGCACCGCAGAGGAGAGAGCATTCGCCCGTCCTCTTCACTCAACATGATCAGCGTCCCTCAGCTGTGAGCAACATGATCTCGTTCGGTGCGAGTGACGGTGAAATAGATGACAGCCTTTTTTTCTGGCGGCTTCGGACGCGGAGGTGTGTTCGGGCTCTGTGACTGACCCTGCCCTCTCAACGTTGTCTTCTTCATGTAACACCAGACTCGGATGAGGAGCTCATCTGCATCATGACAAAGGTTGTCAATGAGCTCGGGCTCGAATGGTCTCCGCTAAGGAGCCATCTCGCAGCAGGCTGGACGAGTGTTTTCTCACGGGGCGCTATCAAAGCCCCCCGCCAATGCTCGTCCCCCTTCTTCCCCGAAGTTCATACGAGCTCACGATATTATGGGACGCCCTCCCACTCCTCTTGCATCTGTCCTTCTGCTTCAGTTGCTCTCACATCCGTTGACGGCTCTGAAGAAAAAGGATACGAGCACCTGCCACCTCTGGATGAGTCTGTGGCCGCACATCTCTGCCCGCCCACAGCTTTCGGATGAAAGGCGAGGGCGAGCCATTCGTCTAAGCCATGCAGAGCCACATCTGCACTCGCTGGACGCGCCTACTCGGTGGCTGGACAAGCGGCTTCAGCGCTTCACCAGATGGCTGTGCTCCAGGTCTTCCATGCTTGTCAATGAGGAAGCCGGTCTGGATTCAGCCTCTCTCAGGGACCTGAGGAGCGTGACAGACCTGCCTCTACGCACCACCAAAGCCACCGCCCAAGCCATCAGGCCTTCGATGTTCAGCCTTATAGTGTTGGAGCACCACCTTTGACTCACGGTGACAGAGATGAAAGAGGCGGACAAAGTTCGCTTCCTCCCCGCTCCGGTTTCGTCAGGCAGCCTGTTTGGACCAGCTGTGGAGGGCTTGCTGAAAACTTCATGGAGGCTCAGAAGTCGTCTCAGTTGCGACACTTTCTCCCTAAGCGCACCAGCTCTTCCTCTGCTTCCAGTCGCCCAGACCTGTGCCCAGACAGCTAAACCAACGCCAACCACCCCGGATCCCCGACCTCCTGAGGGTCGGCGAGATAGAGGGCGCTCACACTCGGCACGACGCTACCCCTTTCCGAAGCGCCAAGGACACCGGCCCAAGATCGCCTTGGATCCGGCGCCTCCGAAATCCTCCAGGCAGACAGCCAGGCAGGAAGAGGAGAGGCCCGAGTCTCGCTACCGCTGGATCACCTCTCAAGCAGCCTCTATTGTGTCTCTTGCCACCCCACTTAGCGCTGGGCGCAGAGGAAAGTGTGTTCATGGATCCTCACGGGCCCACTATAGCACCCAGTTGTCCTACTGCTGTGATAGCGGACAAAATAAAACACACACATTTTCAAAAAGAGAGCGAAATATTTTCTGCCTACCATAAGCGTCCTGCCCTTATGCAGCCAGTCTGCACAGCCGTTTCAACCCCTTGCCACGCGGGCCGAGGCCTGGCAGGCCATCCCCGGTGTGTCAATGTGGGTAATGACTACGGTAAGATGAGGTTATCGAAGTCCACCACACCGCTATGTGCTCACCACCACAGTGCGCAGCGAGAACGCTCAAGTCCTCCGCGCAGAGGTGATTAATCTGCTGGAAAGGTGCCATAGAAATCGTTCCTCCTGCCCAGAGCGAGTCAGGCTTTTACAGCCACTACTTCCTCGTCCCCAAAAAAGACGGCGGCCTGCGACCGTTTCTTGATCTCAGAATCCTTAATTACGCCCTGATGAAAAGGTCGTTCGGGATGATTACTTGGAAACAGATCCTCCTGCAAATATGCCCAGGGGACTGGTTCATGTCACTGGATCTGAAAGACGCGTACTTTCACATCCAGGTAGCCCCCATCACAGACAATTCTTGAGATTCGCATTCGAAGGGGGGACATATTAATACAAGGTCCTGCCATTTGGACTATCCCTGGCTCCCCGCACTTTTACACGATGCATGGATGCGGCTCTCTCCCCTCTGCGACAGATGGGAATCCACATACTCAACTACCTCGACGACTGGCTCATTCTGGCCCAGTCGCAGGCAGATATAACATCGCACAATACCCTCCTCTTCAGCCACTTAGATGGCCTGGGGCTCAGGGTCAACTTTGCCAAGAGCATACTGTCACCCAGCCAACTAGTTTTGTTCATGGGTACAGTTATCGACTCAGTGCAGATCAGCGGAGCGAGCCACAACAATTCAGCGCCACGCGGCCTCCTTCAAGGAAGGTACCGCCCATTCGCTCAAAGCTTTCCAGAGAATGCTAGGCCTTATGCAGCGGCCTTGCTTGTATTTCAGCATGTTCTGCTTTACATGCAACACATCCAGTTCTGGCTGAAGCAGAAACCGCCTAACGGTGACTGGGCCTGTGTATCAGCCCTGGCCCTTTGGAGGGACCCTTGTAAAACAAGGTGTGATCCTAGACACGGCACACAGAAGGAAGGTTGTCACAACAGACGATCCAACAAGGGTTGGGGAGCGCTGTGAGAGGAAACCCCTGTGGTCCGAAGAGGATTTGGGTCTGCAATTAAACCGCCTAGAAATGCTAGCAGTGCGTCAGGCCTGTCAATTCTTCCTGCCGGACATTCGGGGACACCATGTGTTAATACGCTTAGACAGCAGGTCCGTGGTGTCATAAATCACCTGGGCGGCCTCGTCTCGAAGCAACTCTGCACGCTGGCGAACAACCTTCTTGTGTGGGCTCAGAACAATCTGAGCTCACTGAAGGCGACGCATATGCTGGGGAAAATGAACCAAGGAGCAGGCATGTTGTCAAGGAACAATGTCTCTTCAGAAGAATGGACGCTCCACCAGCTCGCGGTTCAGAGAATTTGGGAAATCTGGCAGAGCTCGAGTAGACCTCTTCGCCAAAGACAACTCTCACTGCTCAATCTTTTACAAGGAGCACGGATGCCCTAGTCTGAAGAAAGCCTCACTTCCCATGCTTTCCCCAGTCACTCTGCTACCGCAGGTACTCAGGCGAGTCAGGAAACAACGGCTCAAGCTGATTCTAATAGCCCCCTCTGGAGGAACCAACCGGGTGTCGGATTTATTCCAGCTGCTGAAAGCAGCCCTGTGGCCGATTCCCTTAAGACGGGACCTGCTCTCTCAAGCAAACGTCATTCCCATATCTCAGGGAACTGAGTTCACGAATAGTAACTGAGTATGTTCCCTTTTGATATTTCACTCGTACTGCGTCGATAGTACGTTTACATTAATAAGTCACTATTTTAAGTAGGCCATAAATCCAATATGTTTTTGCACACATGTGCGATGTAAACCAGTTCTACAATTCTGTATGACTTTTTTTGCAACTGTAAAACCAGCAAATAACATTCAATTTTGTATTAAACTTGCACATAAACCAGAGTCATCATTAAGAAGACATACACCTGGATTAGGGATGTGGTAAAATTTCTGTAAGGAGGACAAAACACAATGTATAAGTCTATTGCAGAGCATGTGAGCGAAGCGGAGCGGAGCAGTGTGACGCTCAGCTCAATATTACGCTTTGTGGGCGTGCGCTCCGCTCAGTCGCTCACGGCCAAAGCAAACTCTCCGCTAATGTTCCGCTCACGCTCACCGGTTAACCAAATCCCACTCAGATCATGCTCTGACATTAAATGTCTCCAGTAGGCCTATTTTTTTCCCCGTTTATAATGAAATTTTTGAATAAATGTCTCAATTAAAGCAGTAGTCCGATAAGTAACGGTTATGTTTCAGCATGACTTTATTAATTTAAATGTATTAAATTAAAATGATTAATTTAAAAACGTGTCTTGTTTTTGAAGCCACTTTGCAAACTAAAAAAAAAAAAAAAAAAAAGTATACTTTAAATTAAAACGCTGCTTCAGTTATTGTGCAAACATTCAAAACACGCACACAAGATGAAATGCAGGTATAGAATTTCATAAAATACACCTTGCTTATCAGGCTCAGGAAAGCACACACAAGATGAAATGCACTTAATTAATTATTTTGTTGAGTAAATAAAAGAAACACACTTTCTAAAATTTAAATAAACCAAAACTGCGGGGAAATGCGGTCTAATAAACCGCCTTTCAATCTTCACAGAATATTAGAATTTGGTTTTAGAAACTCTAGCTTAGACAAACTATTGCCTAGCCTATTCCACAGATTCTTGAACTAGCAAATTACCAAAGGGCATTTTGGGCTGAGCGAGCGGCGCTGAGTGTATTAAGCGAGCGGAGCACAATCTTCAGAAGGAAAACTCTCCGCTCTGAAGGAAATATGATCGCTACGCTCCCCGCTTCGCTCGCGCTCCACTCCGCTCACATGCTCTGGTCTATAGATTAGAAATAATTTGACATTAGCATATGAAGAAAAGTACCTGGTAATGCAGTATTACAAATATGGCAATTATAAGTCAGTTGTTGTTTCATATTGAATCTCTTATAAAGAGTTATGCATGCTCTGTGGATAACTTTGAAGTGAATAAGGGGATGAGCCAGATTTTTGGAAGTGATTTATAGTTGATTTTGAGGTGATTTTCAAAAGACTATTGACATTTTTCTGAATGAGTCGTTATCTCATATATTATACATCAGTACAGATGGTAGAGTACTTTTACTTCATGTCTGTTTCCATCTTCTTGAGAATAATTAATTATTAAGTGAAGTCCTGTAACCTTTAACATGCCTGAACAAACAAACACAATTTTAAGGACGTTAGTCTGCAAATATGCTTGTTTTTAAGTGTTAAATTTATTTGTGTGCAGGTTCATCTTAAACAATGAATTATTAAAAATAAAGTATTGCTTATTAAGTAAGTATTATTAATAGACCTTCATCTCTATTGAACAAATTTTTTTTTACACATGTTTGTGTGCATGTGCAGTCAGTAGTCATCAGACCATGATGATTGGAGTACTCAAATCGCCTAGCAACCACTCCTCTCTCAGAAGGAGGGGGGTCAGCTGCCCCCCCCCACACACACACACACGATCACTACATCAGCACTCTCTTCTGCCTGCCGCTCGGACCACACACACACACACTACAGCATGCTTGAGCTGTTGTATAGAGCTCTCTGTATTAGATACTAATAGTAGTGAGAAAAGACAGATAGAGTCGCACTGACTGCTTCAGTCTGTCTGTGAGTTGCTCACAACTGTAGGTAAGTGTCTGAGCACTCACTTGATCTGCTTTGCTTTATTTGAGGTTCGTATTCTGTGACTCCCAGGGCACCGTTTGAATGTGGGCTTGATTGTTTTTATCTCAGGATGTAAAATTAACTTTCTGCACTGATAGATTTAGGAGCGTGGACTGCATGTGTGTGAGACACTGAGGTTTATATTGATATTTGAAGTCATGTGTTGTTTTTAATGAGGTGAGGTCTTATGAGAGGAGAACACGTTATGCTGAGGATGTCTGTATGTTAATTATGTAATGAATGTGTTCAGTGAAAAAAAGTGTAGTGTAGTTATGTCAAGCATGAAAGAGAGAACATTTTACGGTTTATCATATTACTGTCTATACTGTAAGAAAAAAAAATCAGTTGAAAGACTGAAAGTCTACTGTTAATTTTCTGACAGGATATTATGTGTTGTTTCCTTTGACCCTAAAAACTTTATTCTGAATGTTCTCTGAATTTTAAAATGTACAAAAAAATGTAATAGTTCAAATGCTTTTCTTGGTTATATGACCATTAAGGGAACATTTGGTAACACTATTTTACTGTCCTTGTTACATGTACTTACTATTATAATAAAAATTATTTGTGTATAATTACATGCAAATAAACATTACGCCAAACCCAAATCCTAACCCTAATATAGTAAGTACATGTAGTTACTTAATATTACTCAGTGTTTAAATGCATAGTTACACTGTAACAAGGACACCTTAAAATAAAGTGAAACCAAACATTCAATTTTATTATCCAGCAAACATTATGGGAATGTTATTTTTGAAAGTTCAGAAATGAGTACACTCTAAAAAATGCTGGTTATAAACAACCCAACTTGGGTTATTTGTCAGTCCAGCGTTGGGTAAATATTGGACAGAACACATGCTGGGTTATTTTGACCCAGTTGGTTGGGTTAAACATTTTTACCCACCATGCTGGGTTGTTTTAGTTTAGTAATATGTTGTCAAAAATGTTTTATATTGCTGGTTTAAAATGGGCTGAAAATTAAAAACCACACACAGAATTACTATAGGCAACAGCACCAAAATCGGCGGTAGCGGAGCTGAGAACCGCTCTTTCCTGTGGACTCACAGTCTGACTCTAACTCAGCAGCTGCATTATTCGTTGGAGACAGGCTTAACCCAGCGGTTGGGTTGAAAAAAATATGACCCAGCAACTTAGTTACAGAAAAACTACCCAGCACCTGTGTAAAAATATTTAAAACAATCCAATACAATTCCCCAACAAGCTGTTTGTTCATAACTTTGAAAAAACCTTGACAGAACATTATCCACAGTTCTGAGAATGTTCTCCAAACATCAGCTTTGTGTACATACTCTGAACAACCCGTCAGCAACATCCCTCTTATTCATATTACTATTTATTAAGTCCCAGTAGACTGTTTTTGCACATCTTATTGGTTTGCACATCTTATTGTTTTGCACTTTTTATTTCATTGCACATTTTACTCTTATTAAAATGGGCTCTTTTTTATCATATATGCTCTTGTGTTGTTACTTTTATATAATTTTTATTTTTATTCTTTTGCACTGTCCACTAGCGGACCTGATTTGATTAAAATTTCACTTCTGATTATACCCTGTATAATTTATTATGTGACAAATAAAGAAACCTTGAACCTTGAAAAATCAATACAGAAAATTCCCGCATATCGATTCAGTACATTGGACCCTATTTTTATGGACTGTTTTTAGAGTGTATAATGTGAAGTTTCTTGTACTTTTGTCTTTCTATAGCAAGTGCCCTTACAAAAAAACTGTAGTATTTTTCTGCCAAACGCCTGTGGCAAATTCTAGTGAACGTTCCTGCAAAATTGCAACATGTTAATATCTTCACATTCAGATGGTGAAAGTCAGTTGTGCATTGTAATTCTGTTGTGCACTACGAATCTGCATGTTTAAATAATCTTTAAATCTTAATGTTTGGCAAATAACTATGTGCTGATAGTGGCAAAGGTTTACTGTAAGTTCACCTCCATTGCTAAATATTGCTTTTTTGCCCCAGACATGGATCTCTCTGAGTAATGGCATCTATCTTCTGGTTGATTGCTGTATCTTTCTCAGCTTCTGAACTTTGAGGTCCCTGGATGTTTCGTGTGGATTTTATCTCTTAACAATTGTACCTAATTGAAGCATTAGTTTGACTTTATATTTGTGCTTTTATAATGATCATAATGATCAGTAAATGTAGGATTTATCCAGAAAATGCTATTGATATTTTAATTATTTGTTGGTTGCAATGATAATACATATCATTTAAAATGAAAATAATTAATTAGAGGTTTTGTTGGTTGGAAAACCAATTCAAATAAGAGGTGTACTGAATACTAAACAGTATATTGTTATTTCCAGCAAGCAGTTAATCGTTGATACTGTCTGGTAATGGTGAGATGTCCCGCTGATGCTGGAAATACTCCTTCATCTTTACAGTCCAAAAACTCCAAAGTCAAACTCTAATTATCTCAGAAGCAGGCTAATGTTGTCATGGTGATGGACACTCTTATTAGTTCTGTATATTATTGTCAGGGTGGCATAGATCGCACAGATGGACTTTATAAACTTTTTATTTTCTTGTTTGCATAACAGTTGTGGAGACCAGCTACACAATGGCTGATTTCAGTGAGGACTGCTTTCCTTTTCTGTTGATATATTGTGTTTCTGCAATGATACAGATGTAATCAATATAGTAAAAGCACTAATGAGGAGATTATCAAATGTGAGGTTTCATTAATCTCCCAAAACGAACCTCGGTATTTCTATGTGAGTGGAGAACAGGCTCTGTGAGATGAGCAAAATTCTTTGAATTTGATTTTGATAACAAAATCATATCTCATATGCTCACCAATGCTGTATGCATCTATTTGATCAAAATGCAGTAAAAATGGTAGCACTTTATTTTACAATCCTGTTCCACATTCTATGTACTTATTATAGCAAATAGCTGGGTAGTAACTAGGTACTAACCCTGAACCTACCCTTTAACCTAAACTTAACCCATGTAGTTACTTTATATTACCCAGTAATTTCTTAGATACATACACTGTACACATGAGTGCACTTACTGTAAAATAAAGTACCACAGTAAAAAAAAAGCAATATTGTGACTTTTAAAATGTATTTATTTAAATGAATCCATTTTCTATTGTAATATAAGTTAAAATGTAATTTATTCCTGTTATGAAATTTTTAGCATCATAACTCCATCAAAAAATCCAAACAAACATCTAAACAATCAATATATCTTTATTGGTTATATAATGGATATCATAGAAACATTGGTATTTTTAAATCTAGATCCGTTTTGGCTGATCCGGTGAGTTTTCTGTCTTTTCGGAGATGTGATTCTCAGAGGCTTGTGAAAGTGTAGAGGTGGGTTATGTAAGAGTTTGCTTGAGATATTCACACACCCTGAGCAGGAACGCTTCATTACTCATTACTCTGCTCAGGTTGGGTGCCTGCAACTTAACTAAACAAATCCTGCCACATTGAATATCACTCTGCAGCACATGTGCACATCTGTATATCAGCTTTGTGTGTGTGTGTGTGTGTGTGTGTGTGTGTGTGTGTGTGTGTGTGTGTGTGTGTGTGCTTGTCTAATGTGCTTGAATTTATTGTGTCTCATCTTTGTGTTTGTGTGAGTGGCCATGTGTGGGTGATATTTATATGCTCCATTATTTTATATTTATATACTCCATTGTCTCCTTCCAGCTTTGTGTGTGTGTGTGTGATATTTTGTATTGTGTGTATTGAGGGTCTGGGTCTTTGGAAATTCAATTTGAATTGAACTCATTACTGTCTTGAGCATCAGGCGGTATTTATGATTTTTTATTTTTATTTAATTGACAGCACTTCACACACTCACAGTGATATAATTATAATGTATTGTATTTATTTCTGTAAAAACACTGTTTAAACGTGATTTTATATGTTGTTTGTGCATCTGACGGTGTAACTATATACCAGCCTGCTCTAAGCACCTCTGGGCTGTCTTGTCTCCTCCAATCACAGCGTGCCCTTAAAGCCCCAGGGGATGATGGATAATTTGTCATGTTCTATTGCTGTTTGTACATAATTTAGGTCATTAGAGTTCAGCATATAGCATTTATGACGTATATGGTCAGCAGCACTGCAGGGTAGCTTTACTAAAACTAAAAGCACAATATATATTTGTTATTTTGAATAAATGTTAATATTATATTTAAATATAAATTAATATATTATAAATAATATTACAATAATAAAATAATATTTTTTTATATTTTAATATATTTAAGTATAAGTATAGTTTTTTTGATGATTCTTTGAGCAATAGAAGGTTCAAAATATTAATATTTTGAACCTTCTATTGCTCAAAAAATATTATTCAAAAATATATATTTTTTTCACTTTCAATCAATTTAGTGCATCCTTGCCAAATAAAAATATTAATTTATTTAAAAAGAAAAAATTAAACCTGAACTTTCAGTATTTGTGTATATATTAAAAAATGTCTTAAACTTTAAGACTTAAAGTAACCCATGTATTAATAAGCACTAACATGCAGTAAAGTGAAAATGTTCCAAAATACTTCTTTTTTTATTTTAAGTTTCTTAATTGTGATCTGTAAGGCCTTAAGCATAAATACAACAGTCCAATACAATGTTTGTAGCCTACAATACTATTTGTTCATATATATATATATATATATATATATATATATATCTGCAAGGATTAATTTAACTGTAAAGGTTTGTTCCACTATGCAGAAATGAGTAATCAAATTTAGAAAAAAAGATACATTCTTCCTTCCTTTCTTCATCTGTCAGGGAGTCTCAGTCACCTGTCTCATGCTGTGTCCGGAATCGCTCACTCATTCACTAATCCCTATATAGTGTATGGCAGTTGAGTGGACTATATCAGAGAGGAGTGAACGAAATAAGTGAACAGATTCGGACGGTGATGTATACACTGAGCGTGAGACTTGCACTGTTGCAAAAACATCTTCATCACATATGTAATGATTTTATTTTATTTATATTACATGTACCTTATTTTAGAAAATAATATTAATAGCAATACCTCTCAAAATGACTTTATATTGTAATTATACATACTTCCGAGTCAGCTTTGTGGTTTCATCGATGGTATATTATTGTAATGCTTTTTTGATAATAATCATTAAATACTATTAAAATACTGATAACAAAAATAAACACACATTAACACATGTTCATAATTTTATGTATTTATTATTTTTAGTATCTTGAAACATTCCCGAGCAGCTTTTTGAGCTCAGGTTGAGGTAATGGTCGTAGAGTGCCCTCTGGCAACCGTTCATTTGACATCAGAGTGAATACGCTACCATTTTTTTAATTATCTACCAAATGATCCAAATTTTTGTAAGATAACAACTATGCCACCTCAGTAAACTAGTAAAATATTAAACTGAGTTATTGCCTACATTATATGTTTTTAATATAAATAATGTATGAAATAAACGTTAAAGCAGAAATAAGAAAGCTGTAAATGGCATCTCTCATTCAAATTCGTTCGCTCCAGCTCTCTTTTCCAGCTCGTCGGTTCTCCACATTGGATTGTGGGAAATAGTGCTTCAGCGAGTGTACATCAGTTGTACACTCGCAATCAGAATGCATTGTGGGTAAAAAGTAGTGAACGAATGTAGGGAATGAAGTCGTTCACTCAGAATTCGGACAACACTACAAAATGGCTGACACCCGATATAGTGTACTATATAGTGGATAGGGAGCGGTTTCGGACACAGCTTCAGTCTCAGTCACCAGTCACCTATCACCAGCTCTGGACTCCATGTCCCAGAATCCTCCCCGTTCACACCTATTCGCAGTCACTATCACCATCCCTTGAATTCTGATCACCTGCACCTGCCGTCTCCAATCAAGTTACCACTCATAAGCACGCTCCTTCCAGTCACTCACCATCCGATTCACCATTCACTACCCTGAACTGTTCCCAGACCCAGTATGGACCTACCTGTGTATACTTGCATTTTGGACTCCCGACGATCATCCCATGAATCTCCAGCAAAGTATTCCTTAGTTCCTGGTTCCTGTTCTCCAACGATCCTGCAACGAAAACTATCATCAGCATTCAGCTAAGACCCTTGAACTGATTCTAAGTCCTATATACTCACCTGCTATTTGCTCCTCACGATCTGCTCCTAATCCTGTCAATAAATCATCCTCTTATTTCACTTACCTGTTGTCTCCGGCTTGATATGTGACAGAAGATCGGACCCAAAAACCAAGGATGAAGTTAGACTCCATTAATGTGGGCCCCAGGAAGGAGGATGACTGTTTTTATTTTCCAGGGTGGCAGATGTCTAGAGAACTATGTGCAGGAGTTTATAGACACCTGCCACCTGCAGTAACCTCACTTTGATTGAGGGATTCAGGGTTGGGCTGGATGAGGAAATCCAATTCGTGATGCCACGAGGAGATACCAGCTGATCACTTGCGCAATACCTGAATTTCCGAACCCTCATACCAAGTAGGAGAAATGGAAGCTGTGCCAGCTCCAGAGTCCAGCCCAAATACGACGGGCGTTACCCAGTCAAGCCTGCCGGCCGCCGCTGAATCAAGCCTACTGGCCCGAATTACCCCAAACCAAAGGAGGAATAAGAGGGGGAAAAGACTGTTCTCAGCCTCTTTCAAGCCCCAGAGCTCCCTCCCGTGTCAGCTCCAGCACCAGAGCCCGCTCCTCCAGAGCACCATCCTGATACCCAGTTAAGCCCAGGGAGGGCTCCGGATACCCAGTTAAGCCCAGAAGGGCTCCTGATCCTATCAGGCCCATGGAGGGCCTCAACGCTGTTAATTCCTCCCAAAGTATTTTTTTTGGGGGGCTATATAGTCCCGGTTGTAGTGGCCGGGCCTAGTGGCGAGGCCATCCAGGAGTTCCCTGATCCGCCATGGCCTCCCGAGTCTCCTGATCCGCCATAGCCACCCGAACTCCCTGCTCTGCCGTAGCTCCTGGGATTGCCTGTCCCGCCATGCCCCCTGACCGCCCTGATCTGCCCTGGATGTGCCTTGGTGAGTGAAATTCTTGGTGAGACTTAATCTGAGTTTGCAGAAAACACAGCAGCCATTCACAGTTCTACACATCTCACCCATTGTGTTTTTATAATAATTAATATTTTGGCTACTTTGATAAGTGTAATGCACTCTCGGTTCCATTTTACCAGGTTTAAAGTACAGTATGGAACGTCCTTCATATATTCCATGAAAATAAGTGCAGAAATGTCAAATTTTTTGTGGGCCTGCAACACTGCTGCTTTCACATAATTGCTCAAGAGCACATTCTGATGATCAGTGGAATAATGAGTTTTACACACTGTGACAACTGTCTTTATCATCATTAAATATAACTGTTGCATATAACTCTCCTCAGAGAGCTTTGTGCAGTTCCATTGATTACCATACAAATAAAATCATTACAAATACAATAGAACCATGACAGAGGCAGAGTCATTTCCAATTAGTGCTCTGCACTGAACTGTCAGATGTACTGGAGCTGTACAACGTGAGCGCTTCCTTTCTAGAGTTGAGGAAGAGGTGCCTTAGATGACTGGAAAATATATTAGTTTTAACACTTTGAAAAAGAAGAACAATTTAGTCTACTTTTAAAAAGATTAATTATAATGGAAATAATATACTTTTAAAAGAAGATACTGAAGTACAAACAGAATGTAATGTTTTCACACAATTAACTGCACGTTAATTGCAAATAAAATGAAAATGTATTGTTGTTTAAATTTTATGTTAAATGTGCTTATCTAGAGTTTAGAATACTTTTTGACTTGGAGGCTTGGATTAGTCCAGCTGATGACTGAATCATTCAGACTGGCTTTGTGAATGATCTCATGCAGATCATTGAAATAAATCTGACTCATGGAAGAAAGTAAATCATGTGGGTTTGAACAACCTGAGGGTGAGTAAACGATGACAGAAATGTAATTTTTGGGTGAACTAACCCCATATGCACATTCACTCTCTGACTGCTGTGTTCAGTGTTGTGTAATTTAACAATATACATAATGACAGATTAGGTTGGGTTTGTGTGATTTATGGGATGCATCAGTCAAAGATAATGACTTGTCCTCTCTCAGAGAGACGTCCACTCCCCAGAGACCCAGACACTCACATCTGAGCCACAGAAAGGCCACATTAACTGTCCCAGGTGTCCTGGTTAATGGCTAAGGCCGCCTCTGTGTCATTAGTCACTGAGCTTCATTTATTGGCACATCCTGTTACTAAAACTTTCAGCTTTGAGATAAATAAAATCAGCTTATTCTGTAATGTTCTGTCTATATAATGATATTCTTCAGCTCATAGCTGCTTTGCTGTATTGCGTTTTGTCAGTTCTGAATTCTTTATAAAGATACAGTGATGGAAAACATATTCAGTTCTGTATTAGGTTTGATGGATCAAAACAGATGTTAATTAAATTTACTAACATATTGAATGTGGTCTTTGGGGATGTGCAAAACCTCTGCATGTGGTGAGGTCTTAAACTCATTATGAACAAGCAAGACATTCTGGACTTTCTATCCTTTTGCCAAACACTAAATGGGCACTAATCTCTCTTGTGTGTCTATAATTAGCAGATGCTTTTGTCCAAAGCAACATAAAGTATACTAGTGCTCTCCTCCAGAGAAATCCAAGGTTAAGTGCCTTGCCCAATGGCACTGTCTCTCCATCTGTCCATCTGTCTGTCTAGAATTTGATGTCAGTTATAGATGTTAATGGAAATGTCGAGTAATTGTGTGCTCTCTTATTATCATCCTTTTTCTGCAGCATTTTCTTTTTGAGGAAAAAATGATTTAAGAAAGGAAACAAACAAACAGTAATATTTCTTAATAACTTGCTAAAGTAGAGCGCTTTAGAGGGAAACATGACACAATTAATTCCTCTCCAATTATAAAATAATTGTGAAATGTTTTATTTTTAATGTTTTAAAAATAAGAGCGCTTAATTGTGCTGAATGTACAGTAATCTGTAAACTAAACAATAGTCCAGACTGGGGCAGATAGAATCCAAACGGCAAGGCAAAGGGTTAATCCAAGATACACAGGCGAGAATCAGGTAACATGTGAACACAAGAATAGACTAGAAACTATGACTGGGAAAATTAGACTGGCTCCGTAATGTAGCTATCGCTGGGAGAGTGATATGCTCTAAACCAGGGGTTCCCAAACTTTTCCATTCCACGACCCACCTAGACAAGTATAATCTATTTTGAGACCCACCAAAATATTTAAGATAAAAAAAAAACATTGAAATGACTAAGATTATTCTTAATTAAAAGTGTAATTAAGAAAAATAACCATTTTATTTTATAGTACAACTGTAAAATTTACCAACTAATATTTACGTTTAAATTTCTTCATTTACAGACATTAATGAGTCTATGAAATGTCCATAAAAACTGAAACATGCTCACTCATGCAGCTATACTGTGTAATACTGTAATTATAAAATATAACAAACAACTTTCTCAATATTTTTTTTAAATGTGGCGTTCATTTAAAATGGGGTAAAATGTTAACTTAATATTACCTTTTTTGTTGAACTGCCATTTAAAATCAATGTCACATTTGCAATCGTGGATATTCAGGGAAAATTATTTTTCACCTTAAATTGAACATGAAAAATAACATTTTGATTAAATTTGCTAAAACATTATTTACCTTTATTATAAAACTGCTTGTGTGAATGCAGTATGGGGACCACAAAAAGTATGTCATTGTATAATTATGTCATGTTTTTTACTGTTCTTACCATTCCAATTTTAAGTGTATATTATTAATACAATAAATGATGGCAAAATGCTCAGTTTTAATGTTACTTGTAGATTTAAAATAAAATCGCCAAAATTCAGTCAATTTTGTTAGCAAGGCACATCATTCATTCATTCAGTAAGGGTAAAACTGTACCCCAGTTATATGAGAACCACTTAAACTCATCTGAGGGTTCAGAGCAGAAAAGGCATTTATCACTTCCGTGTGTGTTGAGGCATAGCTGAGAACAACTCATCACTTTGTTATTACATTATTTCATTATAAAAAGAAGCATAACAGACCTATCTAAAACAGCTTGGAGATTAAAATAGTTATAAAAAATGTACACGTGTCTCATTTTAAATAAACAAAAATATAAGTATATCTCGGAAAGATAGACAGTGTTGAGTTCAATGTCATACTGAATGATATTCGAAACATTGCATTTTCATATATTTTACATGTTTAACTCATGCAGAACACAGTGCAGTGAGTTCCCTATCTGTCGGTCATCATATGTCGTGACGACATAGGGATGTGAAAGCCCGAACATCTTCTGACCACAAAAGATAAGGTGAAATTTGATGTTATTTGCATACCTGAGCCACTCCCAATTTTAAACGACAGGTGCATCCACTCATTAGATTTTGCTTGAGCCGAGTGGATGAGAAGAATGCTCCACAGTTTTAATGTTACTTTGTTTTGTTCACTGCCAAAATTCAGCATTTTGTTCCCCCTCATTTCCTCTCGTAGCCTCCCCCAGGGCACTTCAACTGAGTTTGAGCAACCACTTAAGACTCATCACGACGGGTTCAGAGCAAGATGCATTTTGTCCGTGTCCTTCCGTTGTCGCTTTTCTGTCTGCAGATGACAACTCATCACTTTGTCTTCAGTGTCTGGGCCACCGACACGCTGAAGCTGTGTTAGACCTATGACTCATGCGTCTGTTGTGGGCGATTAAAAAATTATATCTCTTTATGAAAGGATTGGCACTCTGCCGCCACCGTGCTGATCTCTGGCTCGAGCAGAGGATCGCCGCTGATGCTCTGGGAGATCTGAGGGTTACTGTAAGAGTTCACTGGGCACGACGGACCTGAATGAACATACCTGAAACAGCATAACATCCCGTCCGGTTCTCGGGTGATTTCGCTGGTCATGCAGAACACAGTGCATTTCAGTGAGTTCGCCATCTGTAGATAGGATGTCATCGCAGCATCGGGGATGGGTTTCTCCTCTGAGGATGAAGGGAACTCCTTCCTTCAACCTCGGTGTTGTCGCCACGCCACAGTCAGAATGACTGGCCATGCTTGCCCGGGCAAAGCCTTGAGCATCGGGCTCGAGACAACAGACCGCCCAGTCCCGAGCCCTCGCTGGACAATTGGTTTCTCGGCGACACTTCTACTTCGCCCAGCAGTTCTCGGGATGGCAGACCGAGGCGATCCAGCACATCCTGCCCCGCGTGATGCACCATCCACCGCTGCCCCGGGCCAGGCCTCCATTGCCCGCGCTGCCTGGGCCTCCAGAGCTGCTCCGCCCAGGCCGAATCGCTGGGCCGGTCGTCGACTGTGGAGAGCGGCGCCCATCCATCCAGGCCCCATCTCGCCTCAGGAAGTCGAGGAGGTGGGCAGGCAACCCGGAGATGTTGAGTTTGCTCTTTCTCAGGAGCTCAGAGCCTTCAGGCCTCCAGGAGGAGAATCTTCTGTTTCTATCTTTCTGTTGTGCAGGAGTTGAGCCACCTGAACCTCCAGGAGCCTGTCTCAAAGAAAGACAATTTCCTTCTTCAGGTCCACACGTCCATGGACTGACATCGGTGCCTTCCTTCCTCACTCGTTCACGAGCAGTTGCCAGTGAAGAGAACGGTCTGCGCCCATTCCTCCCCGCACTCTGGCCAGTCCCGCAGGACCCAGGAGTTCGTGATGGACGCCTCAGAAGGCACCGCCTTCTGTGTCATCCACCCCATCCCTTTGCTGCACCACCTGTGTCGATTGTGCCGTTGGAGCCGCTTGCACAGCTCGACATCGTGGCTTCGCTGCCCAGCCTGTCTCGCTGGCTCACCGCCCACCTCGCTAATAAGGCGATTCAGTTCGCCAGGCGACCTCCCAAGCATGGCGTTCTCGACGCCATGTCGGTGGCAGTCCGGAAAGCCCCTGTTCAGGCGAAACTGCTGCCTCCTGGCAAAGGGCGGATGCAATCTGAGGCCGGATCTGCGCTGCAACGAGACTTGAAGCAGGGGTTTTACAGCCCTTACTTCGCCCAGTCCGTGGTGGCCATGGGCTTCAATCCTGGATCTGCAGAGTCTTGAACTGGGCTAAACTTGGCGATCTCAAGATGCCGACCGTGGTGCTGATCAAATCGCTCATAACTCCCTCCGCCTGGTTTGCAGCGACGACCTGAAAGACACTGCAGAGCGATTTGCTGAGACTCCGCACAGAGTCACGTTCACGGGCGCCTCCCAGCAGCAGCATAGATCCAGGGTCCTCGCTTCGGGCTCTCCCTGTCTCCAGCGTGTGAGGGTTGTCCCAGCGCCTGCCCGCCGGGGAAGTGGGCTACTGATCCTCAACCTAGATGTCCGGAGGAATTGGTGTATTCCCTAGCCCAATCCAGAGAGCAGTTGGGCGTCCACAGGGACTTGGTGCTCGCCCGCCACAGGCTGCTAAACCGCTTCCTGACGACTAGGAAAGAGCAAGCTCTCCTGTGCAGAGAATCTCTCAAATGTGTGTGTGTTGGATGTTCATTCAATAAAATGCATACCTCACAGAGGAACGTGCCCTCCTCAGTGCTGAAATGCTGAGTTCCTTCAGAGGCAGTGAATGTGGTCCGCACCACTGAAACAGTTTCAGAGGCTCCTGGGGCATCCGCAGCCAGCTGCTCAAAGCCGCTAAGTCTTCATATGAGACCACTTCAGCAGTTATTCGGGAATCTCGCTGGGCATGGCTCGCGTGATAGAGCGAGGATATACTCCCAGCAGTGTCAGACGCGCCCCAGCCCCTGGACAGATGGCATGGTGCAGTCTCTAGAACAAATGTCCCAGGCATACTGACAAGAGATGCTGTCTGCTCGAGCAAAGGAGCTGGGGCGCTACATGCAACACCAGGCAGCTGGAGGCTCTGGACAGGGCCCTGACTGCTTTGGTACTGCCTGGAGCTGTGGGCAGTGCATTTAGCCTCAGTTCCCATCAAGAGCTGATAAAATGTAGGATGTAACTGCAATGTAAGATCGCTGGATAAAAGCGCCTCTAAATGTAAATGTAAATGCTGTTGAAGCACGTGCTTTACATTCAGATAGCGCCGCATCACAGGTCTCGGTTTCAACCGGTTTGGGGGTATACGATCACACAGCATGTCACAGCTCGCCCGCCATCTCCTCTTCTGGAGTCACATTTTCAAGTCACTGTGGATGCAGCACTTTTCCAGCTCAGAAGCGGCCGGGATGCGCATCCTAAATTATCTGGACGATTGGCGAGCTCATCCCGAGACACGATCCGGCTGATCTGGAGTCGATTTTCACCAGTGAGCCCTAGGGCACAGACACTGTGCAAGCTCAGGCGAGAGCAGGTCCTGCTGGTTGCAGTCCATTGGCCCACCCGGACCTGGTTTCCCGAACTCATTTCCTCGCGACAGCTCCTCCCTGGCGATTCCTCTGAGGAAGGACCATCCTTTCTCAGGGGCTCTACCATATGGCACCAGTCCAGATCTATGGAACCTCCATGTGGCTCCTGGACAGACGCAGAGACTACTGGTCTACCACCGGCAGTGGTAGAGACCATCATTCATCTGGGCTTCTTCAACAAGGCAAACCACGCACTGAAAAGTTTGTTGACCTGGCTGTTCCCTGGACAGCATGGACCCCGGGATGCACGATTGAGTAGTGCTTTCTTTCCTGCAAGAAAGGTTGGAGCGTGGCTGTCACCCTCCACCTTGAAAGTGTATGTGGGGTTGGTGACCTCGATGCAGTGGTGGTCACAACAGAAAGCATGATCTCATCGTGAGGTTCCTGAGGGGGTAGGAGGATGAATGCCCAGGCCAGTGGTCAGCCTCAGATCCGTGGCACATAAACCGATTGGAATTGGAAGCAGTCTTTTAGCTCTGAAGGGTTGAGCCAACTGGACTCAGTCAAGCTGAAGTTCCTGTCACCTTAAGACAGCGCCTGACCGTCTCCATCAAACGCCAGGGCGGCGACCTCCAGGCGTTTTGTGCAAGCAGGCAGCGATGCCTTGTGCTATGGGCGGTCTACTCTATCCATCAGAGCACGGTTGAACCCCGGCCTGGATTTGCACCAAGGTTCCCACCACGCCCTTGCGATCAGGTGGTGATCGTTACCTGCAAGCACTGCCTCGGAAAGGAGGCAGATCCAGCCTTAGCGTTGCTGTGTCCCGTAAGAGCATTGCGCATATATGTGAGCACCGGAGCGAGAAGCTTCGAGCAGCTCTTTGTCTGCCTTGGGAGGGCAGCAGAAAGGGAAGGCTGTCTCTCAGCCAGGTTGAGCCCGTTATCATCAGTGGAGGCCGTGAAGGGCTGTCAGTCTCAAAACTGCACTCCTTCTGGGGGTGAGGGCTCACTCCACCAGGAGTGTTGCCTCCTCCCTGTGGACAGTGACTGTATTCGCTTTGGACCCGGTGACTGCAGCGTCATCTCCAGCCGAGCTGGGGTACACTAAATCACTTTCTACCCCTTCAAGATATGAGCCAGTTTCTTCCCATGTATTGCCGGGAAGTAATGTCTTCCCGAGTGAACTGGCAGCCTCACGTGAAGCAGCCATTGCTCACCGGGATGCCCTGTCAGGGCTTTTTTCTCCCCAGTTCAGTTCGGACGGTGAACCTGGTAGAATCCTAACCAGCTAGTATGACTGGTGCAGTCTGTGCGAGAGGCCAGTACTGGTGTTAGCTCACCCGGGTCTCCTCAGCCCCTGATACTGGGCTATTACGGTCCGATGGCCTGATTCTCCAAGGTTTCCCATATGTCCTTTCCACATTAGTTTTTCACCTATGGCTTAAACCCGTGTCTTCCCTGTGACAGAGCTTCTGTCAGGTTCAAGATATATGTGTTGCAGCCCTCCTCCCTACTCCTGAGATCTGCCCCAGGTCCAGGCTGGACGTAGTACTGCCTCCCAAGCCTGGGCCAGTCCATAATCAGTGTCTCCACATGTTACCTTGTTTGCTCTGCATACCCTTTTACTAATACGGTTCTGCCCTTCTATGGAAGGATTCCTGTATTTGTGTTGTTTTATCTAGCTGTAACAACAAATAGGAAAGACCTGGGGTCATGCTTTCACTGAAGGTGCAGTTCCTTGATTCCGTGGGGAAAGGAACAGCTGTTTCAGCGGCTATTTCTCCAGCATGCAAATGTACTCACCTTTGGGTTAGGGGCACCAAGGTTACATTTGCCACTATCATAGGAAGGTTGCAACCTCTTGCATGGCATTTGTGGGAAGTATCTCGCTTGTCAACATCTGCATCTGCTGTGTTGTGGGGTTCAGCTTGTGGTGCTCTCCATATTTAATATCGTCACGACATAACTCGTATGACCGTGACAGATAGGGAACGCTGGGTTACGTATGGTAACCCCGGTTCCCTGATGGAGGAACGGAGACGTTATCACTGCCACATGTTCGAACCATCGCTCAGCTTGCCAGGTGTTCAGTATCCGATTCAGCGTAAAACCTAATAATTGATGCACCTGTCGCCTTTTATACCCGTCTCGAGCTCGCTCAGGTATGCATGCAAAATCCACAGTCATTTGACTGGCGTTTTGAGCCAGAGATGTTCAGGAAAGGTTCCAGGAAGGAGTTCCCTATCGGAGAAATCTCCGTGATGTCTCGTTCCTCCATCAGGGAACCGAGGTTACCATAGTAACCGGAGCGTTTCTTCTCATCAATAATGCGGACCGAGCCTTTAATGAACCGTCGCTCTGAGACATCTCTGTTATTGCAACTTGTGCGTGCCTGCGTTTCAAAACACGCAACTCATGTTTTAAATTGCGGCCTTTGTGATTCAAAAATCGCACTAAGCAATATCGCAATTCATAATTAATGTTGGTGTATCGAGCAGCACTAGACTGAACGGTGTGTGTCATTGAAATGCAAATTTAGCTGCAGCCAAGTGACTTTGTGCGAGCCATCTTGTCCCACTCTGCGACTCGCGACCCACAGTTTGAAAACCCCTGCGCTAAACAATACTTGGCAGTGAGAGAGAGGAAGTCCATGGCTGTATCCGAAATTGCCTCCTATACTCTCAAATAGTGCACTATTTGAGGGGACAGCCATTTTTAAGTGGTGTTCGAAACAATAGGCCCTGCTCCAAATGGCACCTAAACCCTCCCGGTCTTCCACTGAGTCCGCGCATTCATGACGTAACGCCGCTTTGACTGTTGGGTAGAAGTCAGGCTCGGCAGAATTGCGGATCGAGGGCGCATAACGGCCGCAAACGGGGTGCTCGCGGGCACCCTTCTGATTGCTAAAACGAGGAATGGGACACCCTACCCCGTTATGGACTTAACAGACACCAGGGGCGGAGCCAGACATTATAAACATTCGGGGCTTACGTGGCAGCCATTGTAAGTCTGTAAGATCGCAAGTGTACATGAAGTGTTCCATTTGGGACAGGGCCATAGTGGACATTCTCGAGTGCACTCATTCAATCACACAATGCACCGCAGAAAAGAGTGTACAACCGATGTACACTCAACGGCTAGAGAATCCCTATAATGCACTGTGAGAGTTGTGCGCCGAATGAATTCTCGTGTATTTCTTTAATATTCAATTTAAATTATATTTATAAAATGTATCATATACAAAATGTCATCTTCATAATTTAAAAATGTGTAATTACAAATATACTTGAATATACTTGAACACACAATTTACTATACATGCTATAGTCCGTATTCAGTACTACACTGATTACACTTAGTAAAGACAATAGAAGTAATTATCAAATTACAAATATAAGTGTACTTAATCCTAAATGGATTAACAATGTACTGCACTTAATATACATAAAAAAATGTAACATATACAAAAATTTTACATTCAGTTCACACTTTAGAAAATTATTTTAAATTATATTTTTTCAATAGGCACTCTTTTGAAAAGTATGCTAAAGTCTACTATCTTCAACACTGTGGTTATCATTTTTATGAATGCTAAAGGTAATCGATAATGATGTCCTTTAGCATAGTATTCTGACTGATGATAATAATGGGATGATACTGACAGCCTAACAGGTGCTAGCAGTTTAATACTCAACTACGTTAATAAAGACAAAACTACAGTAGCGTATTACAGATTAAACTGACCTGCACTTGAAGCCCTGAACAGGTTCGTAATTTTGCTGCATTTAACTCTTTCTTCTTGCATTGACTCTGTTCAAAACTGTTTGACGAAGGCAAGGAACAGACATGAAGCGTGGCGGCTGCCAGTCAAGACTAACCGATTTATGATTTATTGTCGATTTATTAGGGAATGCCACAATCAGAAATGATCACTTTGGCACATTGGGAAGGCAAAATAAAAATATAAATAATAAAAAAAGAAACAAAAAACACAGGGCAGTGGGCCAAATCAGCAGCCAGGCCACCGGGAAACGTCCCGGTGATCCCAATGGCCAGTCCGCGCCTGCATCTAGTGTGGAAGACTACTGGTATATAGAGTTGGTACCTCACCTGAGATAGTATTAGATGTGTACTGTACATCAAGAGCTCTGTGTCAATAATGTGTATATGTGTGTGATCTGTGTGTGCCGTCTGATCTTTGATTCAGAAATATTTCTATTCATCCAGCATAATCCCTTGCGATGCGCAGTCAGACCTGATTAAAGATATTACAGACGACTCTCCAAACTCTTCCTTTAAAAACGGCTTTTCTTATTTGTGCTCCGATGAGTTCATCATTCTGGGCTGCAACTCTAAAGCTAAACTACATTTAAGGCGACTATGGCAAGACATTTCATGGGATGTTTAGGCTCTAAAGAGAAAAACCTTGTGAGGAAGCAGACTCAGTTGGGGGATGAGGTTTATGGTGGTTTTCATATGTGTATTATGCGTACTATTACTCAAAGTTCATGCTGTTAGTGATGTTGAACAAAGTGACATGTGATGCCAGATGTAAAGGAAAATTTGATGAAAAACTGAGAAACCAAACTTGTTTTTCTTTGCAACAACTGATGAAGTTTGTATGAAAAGACCAGGAACACGTACTGAGTAATTAGGGTCAAATTTAGTTTCATGTAGACATTTTATTATTATAAGTAATTTATTTTTGTTTTTCTTTTCAATGTCTTTTTGCCACCTCTTGTATGTGACTGGAGTGTTTGTGTCTTTCAGAATTATCGTCAGTGTATGGCTGGTCTGCTGGTCCCTCCCTATGGCGTTATGGAGAGCGGCCCAAATACTGACAGTAAATACAAACAATTGTCTTTATCCACCCAACAGTGATGATTCTGGGTTACACTTTATTTTAAGGTGTCCTTGTTACAGTGCAATTATACATTTAAGTAGTGAGCAATATTAATTAACTATGTATACTTACTATATGCTTAGGGTTATGGTGTAATTAACTGTTGGTGTAATAGTAAATACATGTATTTACTGTATTTGTAACAAGTAACGTGTAACAAGGGCACCTTAAAATATTGTTACCTATTTCTATTGTAATTTACTCACTCTGGTTTTTTTTCCACACACTTATGACTTTCATTCTTTAAAACAAAAAATATGTTTTCTGAACTCCTTTCTTTTTTTTCCTCCATAAAACTAAAGCATATTGTGATGAGGGTCTATAAAAAAATAAATAAAGCAAAAATCACATTGAAAGTATCTTATGCAGTAAGTGTCACGGCCCGTTAGGGGCATGGAACAAAGGAGGCACGGAGGTAACTCAAATGATGATGTCTTTAATGACAAAGCAAAGAGCACAGGAATATGGAAATCACAGGAGATCTGAGGCACACAAATGATGTTTAACAACCGACAGAAAACATGGGGCAGAACATACTATAAATAAACAGAACTAACTAGACACACCTGGAAAAAAAATCAAGACACACGGCTGGGACTAACTGAACTAATAATGAACAGGAAACAGGAAGGACCATATATGGGCACAAGAGGAAGGAGACACAAGACATGGGGACACAGGTCTGACATTTCCCCCCCTCCCTCCCAACAGGCACATCCCGCGCCAGACGCGGACATGTATTGGGGAAGTCCACAATGTCGGGGGGCGCTTGGGAGGAGCGGGCTCTGGTGGGCGCTCGGGAGGAGCGGGCTCTGGTGGGCGCTCGGGAGGAGCGGACTCCTGGGGCGCTCGGAAAGCGCAGACACCTAGGGGCGCTCGGGAAGCGCGGACATCTAGGGCGCTTGGGAAGCGCGGACTCGAGGGGGCTCTCTGGAAGCGCATGACACTTGGGGGTGCTTTGGAGTGGACTCTGTGAGCTCCTGGACCGGAGCGGGCTCTGGAGTGGACTCTGTGAGTTCCTGGACCGGAGCGGGCTCTGGAGTGGACTCTGTGAGCTCCTGGACCGGAGCGGGCTCTGGAGTGGACTCTGTGCTTGAGGCAGCAGTGACTGGCGTGCTTGAGTCAGTGGCGGCTGGCGGGCTTGCCCCAGGAACTGGCGGCGAGCTTGCGTTTGCCGCGAACAGCAGAGGGCTTGAGTAACGAGCGGCCGGAGGACATGGCGGACGAACGGACGGTGGGCTTGACTTAAGCTGGATGGAAGTAATAAGTGAAGATTCTGGGTTGGCGGCGAGGAGACGTGCTCTGCTGAGGAATCAAGTCAGGTTGATATAATTGGGCAGGGTCCACCTGGATCCAGCAAGTGGCATCCGCTGAGCGATCTCCTCATCCAACCCATTTCGGAAACAATCCACTAAAGTCCACCGGTCAAGAGAAACCTGCCGCGAACAGGGAAAGAATTCGTGAATGTGCTCCTCCAAAGGACGGCCGTTTTGATAAATGTTGCAAAGTTGGTCGAGGGCATTGTAATGATAACATATAATATATATATTGTTATAAGGGAAACAGGTCAATTTAGCTCAAAGGGAATCATTAATGATTTTATAGGGAATTTGAACAGACTCACTGTTTCACGGCGATTCACCGAACAAGCCGTATAACAAACTCTGCACTGGATATTAAAATCCCAAAATATAGTGAAAACACTATTAAATAGCACAGTAACAAAATCGACAGATTAAGGCATTAACTTATGAGCACAAAACACAAGATATTTCTCTTTTCAATATAAACAAGACTTTATTTATATAATCTAAGACCTGTAAACTAATCTACACATGAACACAAGCATTCACACATTCACGCGTTGCAGAAAGAGAGAAAGTGAGGAAAGGATTAGATTAAGAGAATGAGAATTTGATATCCCACGTTTACAGCAATATGTGCAATTGCATAAACCTGAACAATCATCAATCACATATTTAACACTCGCATTGACTTTTCAATGAGGCTAAAATCTATTTTCAATATTACACCAGTTACAGCAAAGTCTGGGGTTTGTACTTGCAGCTTTGTGTTTAAAGATTTCCCTTTGTCCTCCGTCTTTCAGGAAAGGGTTTCTCCAAGTCGCTGATTGGCTTAGAGTTCAGGAGTCGTTGAAGTGGGCGTTGGCTCGTGGCTGGCCCTGCAGAGTTTTGGGCTGGTTTCCGCTGGCAAATGTAACTTAGCACACGAACTCAACGGAAAGAAAATAAACAAAAGTAAAAGAATAAAAGGATGTAAAGAGACTAAGTGGCTTTTCTTCTTTTCATGGTATCAAGCTGGCTTGTGGTTCAGAGCACATGGCTGGAGAGAGAGTTCATTTGTCCGGAGAGAGAGAAATTCAAGAGCGCGAGGAGAAGTTAAGAGAGAGTTAAGAGAGAGCGATAGGAGAGGTGTCCTGGGTATTTAAACTCGGCCTTTTAGGGACCTCCCAATGGTTGTCTTGACCAATTGGATCCCATGCTGGCTCTTTGTTTCTTCACCCACTCAATGAATCAACATGTCATGTTCAGTCACATTGCCCGAATTTTACATTCTCTTGCAAAATATCCTTTTGAATGTGATTTCTATAACCAGAATATGATGCATTTGACAGGAAATCCATCAAAAGAAATGATGCTATACTTATGACACTCATACATACCAAACATGACATTAACCCTTAAGGCTTAGCTAGTCAATACTAATTAAAAGCACGATAAACACAATGATTAAAACAAGGATATTCCAATTTGTGGGTCACATACATAATATGCAGCTATGCATAGAAATGATTAGTTTCATTAACCATGAGAATGAAAGTATTTTAAGATGATTCTACAGGTTTTGTGAACCCAGGAATTTTAGCCTTTGTCCTCGAAACCTGGTCAGGGGTGTATTCAGGCGGGCTGGGGGTCTGATTATGACTTTCTGCTGTTGTCTTGTGGAATTCGCTTCTCATGTTTCAACCATGCTTGGATCGAATCTTGATTTGTCTGATTTGGTCCTTGATATTCTACACACCCCTTCGTTCGCTAGGTGTTTAGCAGAAGACATCGTCGAGCGCTGGAAAAACAAAGGCAGAAGAAGCAGACAAAACACAGCAAACAACAAGACAACACCTCCATGACAGTTACTGTACTGGTGCCGGGCATTAGGTTATTCTATTCAATTTTGGAAATTATTGTTTTAATTCTTCGATCAACTTTTGCGACTAGATTTGTGTGTTTCTTCTAAGTTGTCTTAACTTAAGAATGTTCACATTTAGTTTCTAGTGAATTAATTTGTGGTAAAATGAATCGACCTATCGTGCATGGAGCTCTCTGGCTTTCCTTCAGTCTAGAGTGGCTTGTGGATATTAGGTGTAGCGAGTCAATCCTAATATCAGACCTTTGACCCTTGCAGGGTGTCTAGGTGTTTCACCTACTAAAGAAAGAGGGAAGGAAAAGGATAGGTAAAGAAGAACAAAACAAAACAAAGCTGCTGTGGGTTTTCCTAGCATGATTTGCAACTACTGTTGAGCTAGGATGTCATGTGCAGCTAGGGGCCATGCACCTTAACTTCGTGTCAGGTGTTCTAACTCTTGTGAGGATAGCTATATGTTTCTTCATGGTGGTGTATGTAACTGTGTTGTGCTAAAGTTGGATATTCTACTTGTGGGAAGAATATGTTTGTTGAATGTGTTATCAGTAGATGTGGTTACCTCTGGGTGTAGGTAATGTTGTGTGTGTTAATGGTGTAGTGTATGTGTGGTCAGATCTGTTCCAGTCTGTGTCGTCTCCCCCCTTTTCAGGTATGTTACATAAGACTGGCTCTCTTCATCCTTGGCTTGGATGTGGGCATGTCCATGATCTAATGGGGTCAGTCCAGAAAGGCAGGAAGTTCTTTAGCAGACAGTCGGAGGTAGTTTGGCATGGCTGTGTGAAGCTGGGATGCAAACTTTGTCTCCTTTGTTGCATTCCTCTTGTGCTACCTTCTGGATGTGGCAGACTTTCTGACCTTCTGTGCTTTGGTGGTTGCTGTTGCACAGACAGGAATGTGGTTCTTGGAGTTGGAGTTAATTTAGCAGTTTGCTAGTGAGTGATGGGTGAGTGAGGTGATGTTCTCTGGTACCTCAGTTTTCATCAACGGTTGGCCGTGAGAGACTTGCTCGTCCTGTGTGGTTGTTGAACAGGTGCTTGTCATCTCGGATATGGTGGTGTACCATGTGATCGCCGGCCTTCCATTCTGTCGCTGGTCACAGCGAGCATGACTCAATTTTGTAGTCATCCGTGTTCAGCTTATCTTGAAGGAACTCGTTCAGTTGGCTCATGACTTGTTCCATGTCTTCTGACGGTAAGCTGTATGGTTCTGGAGCATACTCAGCACTGTGCATGTCTGAGTAATGCTGAGGTGGGTTTCGTTGTCGCTTAACCCTACGAGATGCTCTTGGATGAGTCAGGCGATTACCTTTGGATGTCTGGTTAGGTTTCCAGTTGTTGCTATCTTTTGCGTTTCTTGAGAAGCGTGGCTGGTCCCATGGATTTTTCCAGAAGTTGGGCTGATAGCTTTCGTGGACATGGGGATCACGTTCTCTGTGCTCTTGATGGAGGACTCTGGTTTTGTGATGCATCTGGGTGTCGTCCAGTGCAAGGCTTGAGTCTTTGTTGACAGAGTTCAAGAGTGTGGATGTTTTGTCACCTTTCTTTGAGGCCATCTTCTGCTTGTTGTAGGCCTTCTGTGTTAGGTCACGCAACTGTTGGATGGTCATGGAGCGTGGACAGGCCATGACGCCTAGATGGTGGCTGACTCCAGGGTGCAGATTTCTTAGGAAGAGGCTTTTGAAGTTCACATCCTCTTCAAGGTCAGGTTCGTTGTGTGCACCAAAGTAGGCTTGTCGGAGTCGGTTGTAGTAAGCTTGTGGAGCCTCTTGTCGACCTTGTTTGGTTTCTAAGGCAGTTAACAGTCCATGTTCGGAGTCAGGGTCGGTAAACTCTTTAATCAGGACCTCACGAAGTAGCTGGTAGTCTGACTTCGTTCGACTGGGCTGTCGATCTAGGAAGTTTCGTACTCGGAACTGGACGTGGCTCTAAGGAGGTATAACCTGTCTCTGTCAGTCACATGAGGTCTCATTTCTAGATAGAAGTCGATATCTTGAAGGTGGGCCTGGATGGTGTGGCCCCTGTGGAGTTCGGGTTGAACTTGCTGATGTTTTAGACAGCTTGTCGAGGTCTTTGATGGTCATCCCAGGTGCAGCTCCAAGGTCTGCTTGGATGGGAGGTTTTCTTTCGTTGACAGGAAAGAGTTCTGTGGCGAAGGCAGGTGAGGTTTTGGGTTGTGGCCTTCGCTTCTTTTCGCTGTATACGAGTTCTTGGACATGGGACTCTGCTCTGCTCAGCAGTGGTGAGGCTGAGTGTGGTTTCTCTCGCTTTGGCTCTTGCTTCTGCGCATAAGCATGTTTGAGTCCTCTTCTGACCATGTAGAGCTGATCATTGGTATCGTCTAGTTGTGGGGTCAGATTGTCCATTTCAATTCTGTACCTTTCAAGGTGGTCCTTCAGGGCACTTATTTCAGCATTCTTGTTGCTGATGTCATGCTTGGCTTCTCTAGTAGCTGGTTGGCATACTGAAGTCTGTTTACCAGGTCTTCCTGGGCAGCCTTTGCATGTTGTTGGTCGAGCTGAGCTGCTGTCAGGGCTGCTTGGAGCTCCTTAACTTGTTCCGTTGTTTCCTGCTCGCCTCGTTGGGTGCTTTGAGTTGATCTTGAACTTTCACTTCCAGCTTGTCTATGCGACGTTGAGCACATGTCAGTTCCTCTTGAAGGTGGGTGATGTGCTTGTCGCTCAGTTTCAGCTGGGTCGTGAAGGCATAGCTTAGGAGCTGGCAATTTTGACTAGCTCCTCATGGTTGTTATTCTGGCTTGAATCTTGTGTCAGGAATCTTCTCAGGACCTAGGATTATTATTAAAAATAATAACAGTTCAAACGTCTTGGGGTGAGGCTGTCTGTCGTGCCTCTCAGCCAAGTGTTCACATCTTCCCTTGCCAGGGGTCTGCAGTCTGCGGCATGTTGGCACGCTGGGGAGAAGAGACTGACACAGATCTGTGTGGAGTGGAAGCTTATGTGGGTGTGACAACTAAGTGTTATGTCAGTGATTCTGAACCACTGGTGAAGTGTGGTGATCACTGTGTTGGTCTCAGAGTATCTAGGTAGACTAGCGATGTGAAGACTTCTCACTCTAATGAGGAAAGAGGAAAAGAGACAAAAGGTGAAAAACAAATTTAATAAAAAACAATTCCTTTTCTATTTTTTTTTTCAAATGAAGAAAATTCTTTCCTTTTTTTATTATTAAATGTTGTTATCAAGGAGGCAAACAATATTATTAAATCTTTGTCTTGGACAAACTAATATAATAATAATTCTGATATCTCTTTTCTTAGTCTGACAGAATTGACAACGCAACACCTTACAGTTGGACCGCTCACAGGGAGGCTGCGAAGGCGCCAGTTGCTCAACACTTATCTCTATTAAAATTGATCTCAGCGTTGCATGAGTTGTTCAAATTTGGATTGCGTTTTAAATATAGGGAGGTTAAGAAGAACAAAAGTAGGTTTGATTGCAATCAAATTCGTAAGGATGATTCGCCTTTTGACAGGATTGTATATCTCATACACTTAGAATTGATTGATGGTTCTTACAGGTCCCTACAAATGTGAAAAGTGAAGAGGAAAGAAAATGGTAAGACAAAGTAAAATTGTAAAGTAATAAACAGGCAAAATAAGCAAATATGAAATTAAGTAAATGAGGAAATAAGTAAATAAAATAGTGGTTATGTTTATAACCAAAACAGGAAGAATTAGGGTAAAACGCAATAAAGTAATGAGTGAGTATAAGTCTGAATAGAATCTACTTAAATGGGTAATAAATCAATTAGGTAGAATAAGTTTACTTAAACTTTTAAAGTTCAATACTTATTTGTACCTAAAATGATTATGCCCAAAAGGGAATACTAGAAGGAAGGATCATATTAAATAATATGAGGGGGAAAATTAGAATGATTCCAAATAAATTTAATGTTTTAATTAAATTTGAATTTGGCACAATTAATAATTCTGAACTAGTATTTTCCTTTCTAGTAGAACTACAAATAAGTGGTAAAAAGGGAGAAATAGGGAAGAGAAAGACCAACAAGTATATTAGTTTAAATGTTTGAAGGGTTAAACCACTTTAGCTTTTCAAAACACACACTTTATTCAACCATTGAGGTTAATGCTAACTTCTAACCTTTGAGGCTAATGGCTTTAGCATAGACTTCAATGTAAACACAACCGTGCCATTAGCAACAGCATGGAGCTTGTTTACAAAAGCATCGATGTACTGCGCGGCGCAGTTCAAAGTTGCTCGGAAGTATGTTAAGACTTTCGTGTCACAATCGTATCTGTGGCAACCGAAACAAACTAGTGGCTAGCACATTAATGGTTGCATTACAAATACAGTTAAGCATGTTACATTAAATGTTGGCGCATCTCAACACTGTACAAATAACAACACCGCTTGTTCTGCGATGTGGCGCTTAAACTTTCAGTTCGTTCAGAGTTAAACTTAAACCTTATTCAAATAATAGCTCCGTGCTGCGGTTGAGGAAACAGTGAATCACAAGCCCGTGTCCGTTTATATGGACATAAACACAACAGGGTTTCTTCGCTGTTGGTTCAAAGGTAAACTTTACTTGATAAAGCTTTTAAAGCTCCCATTCAAATCACTCTCGGACACGCGCAGTGTTTCGCGAGATTTAATTCACTTTGTGAACAGTGTACACAAACAGGCAAGCATTATTCTCTAATGTTTAACCCAGGGAGTCATAGCATATATGATCTGACAATGGAACACGCACTGACGATCAAACTATGAATAATAAGGCTTTGATAAAAAGAATTGAGGAACACGCTCAAAACTATTCTTTATCCACTGATTTATTTCCCTTTTAATTGCTGCAGTTTAGCTTCGTGCGGCTAACAGTTACTGAGATTATGGAGTAAGTTATAGCTATTAGATGACCTGGAACACGCAGGAAATTAATTCAGCTATAAAACAAGGCATTACAAGAAGAGAGGAACATGCTCAAATCTCCAACCTCATTCTCCGATCTTCAAACTGTTAACTTTGAGTTCCCTTACTGCAGTTAAACAAAGGAGAGGCTGACTCGAGTTACAGCCTTCTCTGTGCTCATTCATTCAAGGAGGCGCGCGCTGCTGACGTCACTCACACAAACGCACACACACACCAGTCTCGATCTCAGATCTCATCCGTAAGAATATAAAAGATTAAATAACTTGGTTTATGCTCATAATTTAGATTAATCTGCCCGCATCCTCCACCAATATGTAATGATAACATATAATATATATATTGTTATAAGGGAAACAGGTCAATTTAGCTCAAAGGGAATCATTAATGATTTTATAGGGAATTTGAACAGACTCACTGTTTCACGGCGATTCACCGAACAAGCCGTATAACAAACTCTGCACTGGATATTAAAATCCCAAAATATAGTGAAAACACTATTAAATAGCACAGTAACAAAATCGACAGATTAAGGCATTAACTTATGAGCACAAAACACAAGATATTTCTCTTTTCAATATAAACAAGACTTTATTTATATAATGCTAAGACATGTAAACTAATCTACACATGAACACAAGCATTCACACATTCACGCGTTGCAGAAAGAGAAAGTGAGGAAAGGATTAGATTAAGAGAATGAGAATTTGATATCCCACGTTTACAGCAATATGTGCAATTGCATAAACCTGAACAATCATCAATCACAGATTTAACACTCGCATTGACTTTTCAATGAGGCTAAAATCTATTTTCAATATTACACCAGTTACAGCAAAGTCTGGGGTTTGTACTTGCGTAGCTTTTGTGTTTAAAGGATTCCCTTTGTTCTCCGTCTTTTCAGGAAAGGGTTTTTCCAAGTCGCTGATTGGCTTAGAGTTCAGGAGTCGTTGAAGTGGGCGTTGGCTGGTTTTGCAGAGTCTTGGGCTTGTTTCGCTGGCAAACGAACTTAGCACACGAACTCACGGAAAGAAAATAAACAAAGTCAAAGAATAAAAGGATGTAAAGAGACTAGGTGGCTTTTCTTCTTTTCATGGTATCAAGCTGGCTTGTGGTTCAGAGCACATGGCTGGAGAGAGAGTTCATTTGTCCGGAGAGAGAGAGAGTTCAAGAGTTGCGAGGAGAAGTTAAGAGAGAGTTAAGAGAGAGATTTCAAGAGAGGTGTCCTGGGTATTTAAACTCGGCCTTTAGGGACCTCCCAATGGTTGTCTTGACCAATTAGATCCCATGCTGGCTCTTTGTTTCTTCACCCACTCAATGAATCAACATGTCATGTTCAGTCACATTGCCCGAATTTTACATTCTCTTGCAAAATATCCTTTTGAATGTGATTTCTATAACCAGAATATGATGCATTTGACAGGAAATCCATCAAAAGAAATGATTAAAGCTATACTTATGACACTCATACATACCAAACATGACATTAACCCTTAAGGCTTAGCTAGTCAATACTAATTAAAAGCACGATAAACACAATGATTAAAACAAGGATATTCCAATTTGTGGGTCACATACATAATATGCAGTTATGCATAGAAATGATTAGTTTCATTAACCATGAGAATGAAAGTATTTTAAGATGATTCTACAGGTTTTGTGAACCCAGGAATTTTAGCCTTTGTCCTCGAAACCTGGTCGGGGTGTATTCAGGCGGGCTGGGGGTCTGATTTATGACTTTCTGCTGTTGTCTTGTGGAATTCGGCTCCTCATGTTTCAACCATGCTTGGATCGAATCTTGATTTGTCTGATTTGGTCCTTGATATTCTACAGCATCCATAGGTAAAATCAAAACAAAACACTGAATAAAAAGACGGGAAAAACAAAATTGGTATAAGGTGCGCCGCTACCTTTCCTGTTTGGGTCGGTTGTTCTGTCACGGCCCGTAAGGGACACGGAGGTAACTCAAATGATGATGTCTTTAATGACATAAAGCAAAGAGCACAGGAATATGGAAATCACAGGAGATCTGAGGCACACAAATGACGTTTAACAACCAACAGGAAACATAGGGCAGAATACACTATAAATAGACAGAACTAACTAGACACACCTGGAACATAATCAAGACACACGGCTGGGACTAACTGAACTAATAATGAACAGGAAACAGGAAGGGCCATATGTGGGCACAAGAGGAAGGAGACACAAGACATGGGGACACAGGTCTGACAGTAAATAGTACAATGTGCCTGTATATGCTTTGCTAAATGTCCTCTGAAATCATACAATAGCTTTTTTTTGTTAGAAAAATACCAAAACATACACCAAAACTTTGGTGTTGTTAAGATGTTTTGTTTTCATGTTTCTTAATCTCAACAAAGCTGCAATTATTATCAAAAATGTATATTGCTAAAATTGTACAGTTGTAAAATGTAATTTATTCCTGTGATGCAAAGCTGAATTTTCAGCATCATTAAACCAGTCTTCAGTTTCACATGATCCTTCAGAAATCATTCTTTGATGAATGGAAAGTTCAAAAGAACAGCATTTATTTGAAAAATAAATATTTTTAACATTGTGTCTTTACTGTCACATTAATCAATCGAATGCATGTTTTGCTTAATAAAATGATCTGTTAATTAAAAAACATTAATAAATAAAAATTACTGACCCCAAAGTTTTGAATGGTGGTGTACTGTATGTCTTTCATTCCCCTCTGCAGTACCTCTTATTCTTCATTTGTGCTTCTGCATAATCAAGCATGGCACATTGCTATCAGCTCTTTATAAGAAGATTTTTTTTCTCTATTATAAAATAATTTCAAGTAAACTAGCATATTTCAAGTTTTAAAATTCTTCTTTTTGACTGAGATTTCTATGTTGATGTGTGTAATTCAGTAAGCATTGTACATGAAGAGGGATATGCTGTTGACCAAGGCTGGAGTTATTGTTCCTGAAGGAGAAAGCTTTTGTGGTGTGTGTGTAATGATTGCCGCTGTTCCTCGTAGCCTCTCATTGTCCATTACTGAAGATTACACTCATCCTGCAGCCCCATGAGGAATTTAAACACTATATTTAATCTTCTTACTTAAGCTGAATCTACTAATCTTGACTAAATGATGCTGCTCAATATTAGATCTTAAAGATTTGATATTTTTTTTATTCATCATATAATTATTTTATGTTGTTTATTTTGTTTACAAGGAATGCCTGACAAAGAGAATCTGAACAACAGTTCACCCGGATCATCATCCAAACACTTTAATAAGGTTTGTTTTACGCTTCTGTCTTATATTATAATATTTCATCTCTTCAGTCAGGCCACATGTTCACTCCTCTGTCCAAAATCATGACCATCTGAGGTCAATCTGTCATCATCATTTACTCACCCACATTCTAAAAGTATACGATTTTCATTCTTCAGTGGGACACAAAAGTTTCTTGAGTGTTGTCGAGCTCCAGAAAGCACAAAAAAGGGACAAAAATATGCGAATACTTAAGATTGGGAAACACTTTTCACTATTAACTAGTTGCTTATTAGCATGAAAGACATTGTACATCTATCCAGGGCCGTTTCTAGCCAATTTGATGCCCTAGGCAAAATCCCTATTGCCCCCAAAAACAAAATAATATAATTTTTATATAATATTACAGGTGCTGGTCATTATAATTAGAATATCATCAAAAAGTTTATTTATTTCACTAATTCCATTCAAAAAGTGAAACTTGTATAATGTATACATTCATTCCACACAGACTGATATATTTCAAGTGTTTATTTCTTTTAATTTTGATGATTATAACTGACAACTAGTGAAAACCCCAAATTCAGTATCTCAGAAAATTAGAATATTGTGAAAAGGTTCAATATTGAAGACACCTGGTGCCTAGGGATGGGTACCGAAACTCGGTATTTAATCGGTCTCGGGGCTAAATTATAAAAGACCGGAGTATCGATAAGCTCTGACGTTAACGGTTCTGCTATCGGTACTGGAGAAATTAAGAAAACACACATACATTTATTATTGCTATATATATACACATTAACTTGCAAATTATATCCTGCCAGAGTCACCAGCTGTTTTTATATGCAATAATATTCAAACTCTTGTCTATGATGCATTTTTGCTATTCCCAAATCAGAAGCGCGATCGCTCACGTGGAGGAGTTCAGCACACGCAACATAAGCCCTGTTTATGATAGAAGAGAGAACTAACCATTAAAACACGCTTACACTTTAGGCCTGTGGCTGTTATATTAAACTGAGTTTATTTAATGTTTTTTTAGCTTCTAAAGATTATAGCCGTGTTTCTTCTAACACAACTTACTTCTCTTCACAGCGGCGCGCATTCGTTCCTCCCTGACCAAAACTTAACATCAGAATCAGATCAATCGTCTGTCGATTGTTGTAAAATGCCGTCTTTACATTTACTAAATTGCTGGACATGTTTGATAATGAAATGTTGAAGTACAATCCACACCGAGACGCTGTTCCTCAGGCTGAAGTGTGTGTGTGCGTGTGTGTGTGTGTGTGTGTTTGCCAGGGGCGCGAAGGTGTTTTATGTAGGGTGCTGTGGGGGGGTAGTCAATTTCATGTATAAATATTACGCCAAATAGAAACAGAAAATCGTGCTATAGCCTACGCACTTTCATGAGATCGTGTTAGACAACAATTAGCTATTTAACAAATGGGAATAGTCTACAATGAATTCATAACAATGTTTTACATTCAAGTTACATTCAAGCTTAAAACCCTTAAAATGTATAGTGAAAAGTTTTTTAAAAGCATGAATGCAATAAAGTAATTTTAAAGCTGTTTTTAAAGCATTTGCTGCATGGATTAAAACGATAGGCCAATAAATAATTCACATCAGTCAGACAAAATTGCATTGCAACAAACTTTAAATTTCAAGGACAAAGATTTACATACTTTTTTTATTGAATACAATTATAAAATAAAACGCAAATTATAATCGGGCCTGTTTTAGGCTTTCCCTTATTTTTATATTTTAGATGGTGAGGTGACGGGAAAAATGACTCGCCATTTCCTCATTGGAGAAATATATGCAACTTAACGGATTACATAGGCTAATGAAGAGTTTTTGCTTTGCTTTGAATTATTTCGTTTTAAAGTAGTATTTTATAGCTTTCTATAGATATATTTATCATATCTCTGAGCCAGTTTCGAGTTGCCGAAGTTTCGGTTCATCATTGAAGCCTCTTGTTCAAAACCGGAAGAAAGTGCATTCTCTGTTTTCCTATTTTATAAAAGCACAATGTTGATATTGTGAATGCACACAAATAAAAGTAGACCCTTTACAGTTCAAAATGATATATTACTCTTACCTTTATGAGGAAAAATCACACGGCGTATTTTAAGTTGTTTTACTGTAATAAAAATCCTCCATGTCCTGTAAAGCTCGCTCAGCTTCCACTCTCCACACAAACTGTTGGATATTGCACATTTATATAGGTTAAACATTTAAACTAACACTGTGATATGCTTGAACTGTTTATAGGCCTATCTATCGATTTTATTTTAGTCAAGTCTTGATGATTTGATAAGGCTAAATTAATCAAACATAGGCGATCAACTCTGATGCTGGCCGCTTGGTCGTTGCTTAAAAGAAAAAAACATTTAACGAACAAAAAATGCTCCCAAGGTTTTTTAAATTAACTTTATGAAGAAAAAAAACGAAACATAGTCTAATCACTTTTCCATTACATACAAAACTGAACTATTTTAGCTATAAGCTGTTTTGGGAGAAGGGAAAGACTCATATCGCTGAGAACAAAAAAAAAAAGTAGCCTACATCCATGATATTTCCATGTTCCGCTTTTAAGCCACAACCTACAAATTCTTCAACACAATCATAACATTCACAAACATAAAAACAAGCATTGGCAGTGCTGCGTGCGTGATTTGGCAGGATGTGCATCAAATAGCCCTGCATCAGTTTAATAACTTTGATTACTTTAATTCTTACAACTGTTAAATTAATGGGCAAATGGTAAATATGTCGAAGATCACATAGAAATAGATAGCAAAATAGCCAATGTAAACTAAATGTTATAAACATCGGAGCAACCATATACATTTTTTAATTAATCTTTATTATAACAAATTTAGCCTATATATTTTTTTTATTCACAACAGTTTACAGTTGCCCACAGAAAAAAACAGGGGGTGCAGCACCCCCTGTTCCCGCGCCCCTGGTGTTTGCGCGTGTGTGTGTGTGCGTGTGTGTGTGTGTGTGTGTGTGTGTATGTGTTTGCGCGTGTGTGTGTGTGTGACGATCAAATACACACACAATAAATGGTATATTTGTCAGTTTGTTTAACTTTGTTTCTTTGTTCATGTTCTTACTCTATCTTATCTTATGTATATAAAACACAAAAAATGCCTGCACACTGCTGCATTTACAAATTGATGTTTTATATTTATTTAATGAAATATTTATTTAACATTTCAGAATATAAAGCCATGTTAATTAAGCTGCTAATCTATCATAGAAATATATATTTCATACATATATGTATGTATGTATGTATGTATATATAAAACAACAAAAGTACCGATAAGAATACCGAAGCACCGGATCGATAAGCAGTATCGATAAGAGTAGTAGTACCGTTAAAACCTTAACGATACCCATCCCTACTGGTGCCACACTCTAATCAGCTAATTAACTCAAAACACCTGCAAAGGCCTTTAAATGGTCTCTCAGTCTAGTTCTGTAGGCTACACAATCATGGGGAAGACTGCTGTCTTGACAGTTGTCCAAAAGACGACCATTGACACCTTGCACAAGGAGGGCAAGACACAAAAGGTCATTGCAAAAGAGTCTGGCTGTTCACAGAGCTCTGTGTCCAAGCACCTTAATAGAGAGGCGAAGGGAAGGAAAAGATGTGGTAGAAAAAAGTGTACAAGCAATAGGGATAACCGCACCCTGGAGAGGATTGTGAAACAAAACCCATTCAAAATGTGGGGGAGATTCACAAAGAGTGGACTGCAGCTGGAGTCAGCGCTTCAAGAACCACTACGCACAGACGTATGCAAGACATGGGTTTCAGCTGTCGCATTCCTTGTGTCAAGCCACTCTTGAACAACAGACAGCGTCAGAAGCGTCTCGCCTGGGCTAAAGACAAAAAGGACTGGACTGCTGCTGAGTGGTCCACAGTTATGTTCTCTGATGAAAGTAAATTTTGGATTTCCTTTGGAAATCAGGGTCCCAGAGTCTGGAGAAAGAGAGGAGAGGCACAGAATCCACGTTGCTTGAGGTCCAGTGTAAAGTTTCCACAGTCAGTGATGGTTTGGGGTGCCATGTCATCTGCTGGTGTTGGTCCACTGTGTTTTCTGAGGTCCAAGGTCAACACAGCCGTATACCTGGAAGTTTTAGAGCACTTCATGCTTCCTGCTGCTGACCAACTTTATGGAGATGCAGATTTCATTTTCTAACAGGACTTGGCACCTGCACACAGTGCCAAAGCTACCAGTACCTGGTTTAAGGACCATGGTATGGCCAGCAAACTCGCCTGACCTTAGCCCCATACAAATACGCCAGACCCAACAATGCAGAAGAGCTGAAGGCCACTATCAGAGCAACCTGGGCTCTCATAATACCTGAGCAGTGCCACAGATTGATCGACTCCATGCCACGCCGCATTGCTGCAGTAATTCAGGCAAAAGGAGCCCCAACTAAGTATTGAGTGCTGTACATGCTCATACTTTTCATGTTCATACTTTTCAGTTGGCCAAGATTTCTAAAAATCCTTTCTTTGTATTGGTCTTAAGTAATATTCAAATTTTCTGAGATACTGAATTTGGGGTTTTCATTAGTTGTCAGTTATAATCATCAAAATTAAAAGAAATAAACACTTGAAATATATCAGTCTGTGTGGAATGAATGTATACATTACACAAGTTTCACTTTTTGAATGGAATTAGTGAAATAAATCAACTTTTTGATGATATTCTAATTATATGACCAGCACCTGTATTTTTACTTTTATTTCATTTTATTTTTACTTTTCAAACACCAGTTTCTTGTTGCATTCAACTTATTTTTCATAGTAACGACACTAATTTGTGGAGATTGAGTTCCACAAATCTGAATGCATTTTATGTAAATTGACTTAAGATAAACATTTTGCACAATTTATTATCTGTAAAATCATTGTGTTGCCACTAGATGCCCGTATAGCACTATGTATCAATCCCAAGTTGCTAAGACATTATATGTAAATAATATACACATAAATACATTTTATTACATTTGGATTTGGATACATGTTTATATACTATAAATGGCTACTTTAGTTTTTTTGTTCAATTGTTTTGTTGTTGTTGCTTGAAACATTGATTTAAAGTGTCAGTTATTGCATTATTATTCAAACCTGTACATCCCGTTGTTACCACAAACTACATATAAAAGCCTGATCAGTGGCATAAAAGTAATCAATGCAGCTATTAATCCTTTGCTGCTCATTAACGCGTGAACTTCCCATTTAAATAACATGACGCTCTGCCCTCATGTGTATGATGCTGCTCGCAGTAAGTGCTGTGTTAGAAGTGAATTAATTGATTCAGCATTTCGACACCTCCGTAAGGATGCATTAAACTCGACAAAGCGGTTTAATAAAGGATGTATTGATCTTGTGAATTAGCGAATTTAACTATACCAATATTTTTTCTAATTAGCTGTTAAAGTTTATATGAGAATATTACATGACACGCTGATTCTTTAACAATGCATTGGTGCAAAAACGCACACCTTTTGGACAAATCGCGCAACATGATTTACACAAATACTGCCTAAACAAAATACTGATTTTGTGCACTTTATTTACTGGGCCAATATTTTAAATTGGCTTTTGATCTTAGCTTTATTGCATGGCAAATATAAAAAGCGTTACTTTGCCAAAGCACTGACAGAGCCCATTGATCTAATGGCGTTGATGAGCGCTCCAAATGCAAGCATGCAACAATCAGGCAGCATTGACAGCGCTCTGATCCAATGGCATACAGGCATCGCCAGATTGACAGCACTCTGACCCAATGGTATACAGGCATTGTCAGATTGACAGCGCTCTAGGCCAATGCCAGTATGTGCGCTCATTGGCACCCCTTCAGCTGGTGGTGCCCTAGGCCACCGCCTAGCTCTCCTATGCCTAGAAACGGTACTACATCTATCCCTCACAGCCTTGTTTTCATTCCTGTCAAAAATGAGCTACACTGCTATTTTGAATTATCGCTGTGTGACTGTGCATGCTCAATTTTAATTATATACAACCTCTTTTTGACAACATAAGATGTCCAGTTTGCCCATATTTTGAAGTGGTTTGTGAATAATCTAAAAATCTAAAAGATTCTTGTTTGGCATCTATGGTTCCATGAAGAACCTTTAGCATCCATAGAACCTTTCCATTCCACAAATGCTTCTTTAGAGTGGAAAGCTCTATAGTTCTTAACCATAGGTATAAAGTATTTGAGTAAATGTAACTAATTACTGTACTTAAGTATCTTTTCGGATACTTTGTAGTTGTACTGAGTATAAAAGATATTAACAAATTTGACTCTCTACTTCACTACATTTCTGAATGAGTATATGTACTCTTTACTCAACTGCATTTGAACTGAGTGTTGCAGTTACAAATTAGATTTTGCATGGTACCTAGCTTTTCTGCAGCAGTTTATTATGCTACAAAAGATGTGATATCGCCAACTACAGGGCACTGAAAGTACTATATCTTGTGGATTTTGCCCTTACTCACCCAAACTTGTCAACAAGGTTACTTTAAGTGAATGCAAGCTCCTTAGCAAGTAGTTGTGAATCACATGTGTTTTATATATGAGATGAAGACATGACTGCAGTTGGCAATGAGGCCGAAACCAGCACATCCAGTGCAAGAAGACTTTGACTTTTAAATTTTACTTAACATTATTTTATATATCCTTTATACTGCTGAGACGTTTTTGAAGGTTATTGTTTTTTTGTTGCAATTTTGAGGTGTTAAATAAGTGTGATTTGCTCTCACAAATCAGCTCTTTCTTGTTTTTGCTGTATTTTCTGTGCCTTGTCCTGGACTTTTATGTCACTTCCTTTCTCCCGTGGTGTTTGCAGTCAGTTTGTATCTTATCTTGTTCAACTTGTTAGCCTCTTGTAAATACAGGTGCATCTCAATGAATTAGAATGTTGTGGAAAAGTTCATTTATTTCAGTAATTCAAATCAAATTGTGAAACTTGTGTATTAAATAAATTCAATGCACACAGACTGAAGTTGTTTAAGTCTTTGGTTCTTTTAATTGTGATGATTTTGACTCATATTTAACAAAAACCCACCAATTCACTATCTCAACAAATTAGAATACTTCATAAGACCAATAAAAAAAAAATCATTTTTAGTGAATTGTTGGCCTTATGGAAAGTATGTTAATTTACTGTATATGTACTCAATACTTGGTAGGGGCTCCTTTTTCTTTAATTACTGCCTCAATTCGGCGTGGCATGGAGGTGATCAGTTTGTGGCACTGCTAAGGTGGTATGGAAGCCCAGGTTTCTTTTACAGTGGCCTTCAGCTCATCTGCATTTTTTGGTCTCTTGTTTCTAATTTTCCTCTTGACAATACCCCATAGATTCTCTATGGGGTTCAGGTCTGGTGAGTTTGCTGGCCAGTCAAGCACACCAACACCATGGCCATTTAACCAACTTTTGGTGCTTTTGGTAGTGTGGGCAGGTGCCCAAATCCTGCTGGAAAATGAAATCAGCATCTTTAAAAAGCTGGTCAGCAGAAGGAAGCATAAAGTGCTCCAACATTTCTTGGTAAACGGGTGCAGTGACGTTGGTTTTCAAAAAGCACAATGGACCAACACCAGCAGATGACATTGCACCCAAATCATCACAGACTGTGGAAACTTAACACTGGACTTCAAGCAACTTTGGCTATGAGCTTCTCCACCCTTCCTCCAGACTCTAGGGCCTTGGTTTCTAAATGAAATACAAAACTTTCTCTCATCTGAAAAGAGGACTTTGGACCACTGGGCAATAATCCGGTTCTTCTTCTCCTTAGCCCAGGTAAGACTCCTCTGACGACAACTGTAGCCAAATTCCTTGACACGTCTGTGTGTGGTGGCTCTTGATGCCTTGACCCCAGCCTCAGTCCATTCCTTGTGAAATTCACCCAAATTCTTGAATTGATTTTGCTTGACAATCCTCATAAGGCTGCGGTTCTCTCGGTTGGTTGGACATCTTTTTCTTCCACACTTTTTCCTTCCACTCAACTTTCTGCTAACATGCTTGGATACAGCACTCTGTGAACAGCCAGCTTCTTTGGTAATGAATGTTTGTGGCTTACACTCCTTTGTGAAGGGTGTCAATGATTGTCTTCTGGACAACTGTCAGATCAGCAATCTTCCCCATGATTGTGTAGCCTAGTGAACCAAACTGAGAAGACCATTTTGAAGGCTCAGGAAACATTTGCAGGTGTTTTGAGTGTATTAGCTGATTGGCATGTCACCATATTCTAATTTGTTGAGAATCAAAAATCATCACAATTAAAAGAACCAAAGACTTAAACTACTTCAGTCTGTGTGCATTGCATTTATTTAATACACGAGTTTCACAATTTTAGTTGAATTACTGAAATAAATGAACTTTTCCATGACATTCTAATTTATTGAGATGCACCTGTATATACAAGAGGCTAACAAGCTGTGAGTTGGTGAATGCAAGGATTGTCTGTTTACCTATGGCTTATTGTTTGTTCTAGTTTTTCCATGAAATGCCTGCACACAGATCCATGCCTCCAGCTTTTCCACAACGTTACAGATTTTGACTGGGATGTCTATTTGACTAGTGCATCTTTGAGCCTATATTTAGTATAAGTAACATACTTCAGTATTGTTAAAATCAGATACTCTAATACTTTTACTCAAGTTGTTTTGGAATTGGTGACTTGTAATTTTCACTGTAAGGTATCTGTACTTTTACTCAGTATGGTTTTCAGGCACTCTTTACACCTCTGTTCTTAACAAGACTTTCACTGAAAAGTTATTTTGTAACCAAAAGTGTTTTTCTTGGCATTGCTGAAAAAAACAGTTGGAATCTTTGTTTTTAAGAGTGGACTGTGAAATATGATTAAAACTCTTTTCACACCTGACACCAGGAGGCAAACATTAATAATGAACAACTGCAGCTTCTCTTTTGTAAATAAACAATGTCCAACATTTTTCACAGAAAATGAATTTCTTGTAGTCTGTCCATGAGAAGTTTCTTGAGGTCCATCTTGACTCACCTAATGAGCAGAGAGAGTTTGATTCTTGTTATTTCTCCCGTTTGCGTCAGTTCTGATATAACTACATCCTTCCTTCCCACCATCTCCTCGACAGAACAAGAATACATTTGTTTGAAATGTAAAACGAACTGGGCATCTCTGGCATCCTCTCTTTCTCATTTATGTGTATGTGTCCGTGTGGACTTCCTGTTCCTCTGACCTCTCGGGTTATTTCCCGTCCACTGCTCCGGCAGCCAGTGTGTCTGTCATTTTTACCATCACAAGTGTTTTCTTTTGTCTTTTTTCATTCTCTAAAGATGCATCCAAACCGACAGACGATCAATGCCGGCCACGGCAGAGTCTCTGTGATTTGCATAATGGTGTTGTTTTATTCACTTAAGTGTGTTTGTTGCTTTGGTTAACAGAAGGAGGAATCCATCTCACAGGATGTACAGAATCGTTATGTAATGAAGGAAGTGTGTAAATCACGCTGTAAGATGCTGAAGAGCTCAGCTGACATGCTTAAATTGATTTGAACTTGGATGAGTTCACTGTTAATGCTGCTCACAGTCTATTCTGTGTGAGTTAAGCTCTGCATTAGAGTAGTTTGGCTGGATTGCAGATTTGTTTGTAAAAAAAAAGAAAAGTGAGATATTTTTGCTTTTAAGTTTGTTAATTATCTTTTTGAACTGGGAAGAAGTTCTGAGTTCAAAAGCATGTTTTAATTATATTAAAACATGCTTTTGGAACTCAGAAATTCTTCTGAGAAGTTATATATATATATATACAGTATCTCACAGAAGTGAGTACACCCCTCACATTTTTTTTTTTATATTTTATTATATATTTTCATGTGACAACACTGAAGAAATGACACTTTGCTACAATGTAAAGTAGTGAGTGTACAGCTTGTATAACAGTGTAAATTTGCTGTCTCCTCAAAATAACTCAACACACAGCCATTAATGTCTAAGCCGCTGTCCACAAAAGTGAGAACACCCCTAAGGGAAAATGTCCAATTTGTGCCCAAAGTGTCAATATTTTGTGTGGCCACCATTATTTTCCAGCATCATCAGTGGCATGGAGTTCACCAGAGCTTCACGGATTGCCACCGGAGTCCTCTTCAACTTTTCCATGACGACATCACGGAGATGGTGGATGTTAGAGACCTTGCGCTCCTCTGCCTTCTATTTGAGAATGCCCCACAGATGCTCAACAGGGTTTAGTTGGTTTCAATATGGCACAGTACATGTTAAAAAGCTTACACTCCCACCACCATGCTTGACTGTAGGCAAGACACGCTTGTCAATGTACTCCTCATCTGGTTGACGCCACACAGGATTGACACCATCTGAACCAAATAAGTTTATCTTGGTCTCATCAGACCACAGGACATAGTTCCAGTAATCCATGTCCTTAGTCTGCTTGTATTCAGCAAACTGCTTGCAGGCTTTCTTGTGCATCATCTTTAGAAAAGGCTTCCTTCTGGGATGACAGCCATGCAGACCAATTTGATGCAGTGTGCGGCATATGGTCTGAGCACTGACAGGCTGACCCCCCACCCCTTCAACCTCTGCAGCAATGCTGGCAGCACACATAGGTCTTTTCCCCAAACACAACCTCTGGATATGATGATGAGCACGCGCACTCAACTTCTATGGTCGACTATGGCGAGGCGTGTTCTGAGTGGAACCTGTCCTGTTAAATCACTTTATGACCTTGGACACCGTGCTGCAGCTCAGTTTCAGGGTCTTGGCAATCTTCTTATAGCCTACGCCATCTTTATGTAGAGCAATTCTTTTTTTCAGATCCTCAGAGAGTTCTTTGTCATGAGGTGCCACTTTGAACTTCCAGTGACCAGTATGAGAGAGTGAAAGCGATAACACCAAATTTAACACACCTGCTCCCCATTCACACCTGAGACCTTGAAACACTAATGAGTCACATGACACCGGGGAGAGAATGGCTAATTGGGCTCAATTTGGACATTTTCACTTAGGGGTGTACTCACTTTTGTGGCCAGCATTTTAGACAGCATTTCTGTGTTGAGTTATTTTGAGGGGACAGCATATGTACACTGTTATACAAGCTGTACACTCACTACTTTACATTGTAGCAAAGTGTCATTTCTTCAGTGTTGTCACATGAAAATATATAATAAAATATTTACAAAAATGTGAGGAGTGTACTCACTTCTGTATGATGCTGTATATATAGGGTAGAGTGGGGGAAAACACCCCCTTAAGGACCGTAAAAAAAAAATCTGTGCACGAAAACTTAAATGTGTTCAGAAAAGTTATCATAGTTTTAGTGACAATGACGTCAATTATAAACAAAGTATGAAAAATGTCCAGAGTTTTAATTTTATTAGATTTTTAACAAAAATTGAATTTGTATCAAATTTAACTTTAAAGTTAAATTTGCCACCTATGGGCTAAACGCCCCCATAGGTGGGGTAAAATGCAAAGTCCTCTTTTCAGATGAGAGCAAGTTTTGTATTTCTTTTGGAAACCAAGGTCCTAGAGTCTGGAGGAAGGGTGGAGAAGCTCATAGCCAAAGTTGCTTGAAGTCCAGTGTTTAGTTTCCACAATCTGTGATGATTTGGGGTGCAATGTCATCTGCTGGTGTTGGTCCATTGTGTTTTTTTAAAACCAACGTCACTGCACCCATTTACCAAGAAATTTTGGAGCACTTCATGCTTCCTTTTGCTGACCAGCTTTTTTAAGATGCTGATTTAATTTTCCAGCAGGATTTGGGCACATGCCCACTCTACCAAAAGCACCAAAAGTTGGTTAAATGACCATGGTGTTGGTGTGTTTGACTGGCCAGCAAACTCACCAGACATAAGAAAAAAACATTTTCTCTTTGAATTAAGTTTAAGAGACCATTGGCCGAATTTATTTTTCCTGTTTTAATGATAAACACTTTATTTTCACTAACTTAAAAAAAATATAGGCCTATAAATAAATATAATGTGATATTTTTGTTGGCAAAACTGACACACTGTCAAACACACTGACTGGTTGATAGAAGCAGTATGAAGTGTGTCTAGTAATAATCACTGTAGTTTGATTATAGGTCGTGTGTTGTTGTAGATGTACCGTCTGGGTGAGGATGGTCATGAATTATTTAAGTGGTTCGGTTAAAAATGCAGCAGATTGGCTCTGGCCCAGCGTCAGGAGGGAGAGCAGTGACCCAGACGTGCCTTCTGCTCAAAGTGCTGCACATTACTTAATGCTGATGGGTTTATGAAAAAATGGCACTTTCAAAGAATTGGGTACAACCAAATTTACTCACCAAAATTTACTTGGGCATTAAAATATAGTTTTTAACATTGATGCATGGAATTTCATTGTCTTACAGCATTGAACATGAAAGCAACACACTAATTAAATATTTTAATGAAAATATAGGTATAAAGGTTCAAGAAAATGAATGAACAAACATACACACATGCATTCTAGGTTGTGTGGTGGTGTGAGAATATAGAGAAAAGGGTAAACATTTAGTTCATTTATTTGTCTTTTCTCCAGAAATGTGCAAATGTTGCTTTCTGAGTATCACAAAATTGTATGTAATGTTTTTTTATTATTATACATTTGAAATTGATCTAAATGATTATTCTCTTCAACATAGAGTGAGCACAGGGCCATTAGTATAATTGTTAGGAAATCTCCTGCACCAACTGTCATTCAAAGCTAGATTTATGTGACTCAATATGATGTAAATCCTTGGAAAAGTCATGCCTCAGCAAATTAGATGTTATGATATTGCTCACCCTGCATTTTACCATATATATGGAGTCAGTGTGGCTGAATATTTCACAGAAAGCAGTCATTTATTATTGAAGAGTTTTACGGTTTACTCTGTCAGCCAGAAACAATATACACTTAAACTGTCTGCCAATATTCCACGGTGTTGTGTGTAAATGTTAACAAAAGACTAAATAACAAACGATCCTGCATCCATCTCATCCCCATCCTTTTGTTTTCCAGAAATCATTAATTCAAAGTCCTACCAAACTTCACCCCAAATCCATTACTCAGGTATTCCAACCATCCTGTTATCAGTCTGACAGCTGTCCATCACAGTGTTGAGTTGTTTGACATATACATTATATGTTATGAATAGAACAGTCTTTCCCTGTTTGTCTCTCAGGTGCCGTCAGAAAAGATCCTCCGGGCAGGTAAAGTGTTACGAAACACCATCCTGTCCCGAGCACCTCACATGATCAGAGACAGGAAGTACCACCTTAAAACATTCAGGTAAGTGCAGTCTTACGGTTGTATTATTATTATTATTATTATTATCATCATCATTATTATTTTATTATTATATTCTTATATTCTATAGACAGTGTTGGGAAGGAAATGCTGGACAAGTAATAGGTTACAGATTACAAGTTACCTTATTCAAAATGTAATAAGTAATGTAACTATTTCAATTACTTTATTAAAGTAATGTAACTGATTACATTTGATCACTGTTGATATTTTTTTTTATTTTAATTTCAATGTATTTGTTCATACATTTTTCTAAACTATTTTCAAACATTTAAAGCAGGCAGAGTTTACCTTACTGTAGTGCTCAACACTAATTACTGTCACACTTTCAGAATCCTTCTTCACTTGAATTAAGATTATAATAATTTTATTTTGAAAGCACAGCCACCAAAATCTGACTTTAGCACCTCTTTTTACATGGAGATCATTCTGAGGTAAATCCAGATTTAAAATCATAACAAGATATAGTTTAATAGCTACAATACTGTTTTTTAAATCAAATCTTTGCATAGCTATGACAGTAAACACTGGCAACAATGCCTTGCAAAAAAACTGTTAATTAAAAAAAATAAAGCATATACATAAACCCAAATAGAACATAAAACAGTTATCGAATAAACATGTGTCCTATTCTGTGTCCTAAACTACTGAAACATTGGTGTCATATTTTAGATCAGTCAATGCTATTTTGGAACAAAATCAATCAAATCTGTGTGTGTGTGTGTGTGTGTGTGTGTGTGTGTGTGTGTGTGTGTGTGTGTGTGTGTGTGTGTGTGTGTGTGTGTGTGTGTGTGTGTGTGTGTGTGTGTGTGTGTGTGTGTGTGTGTATGTGAAAATATTCAGATGTAACCCCCTTTAACATTTTCATATGTAAATGTAATTTAATTACACATTTTTCTCAGTAAATGTAACTAGTTACTCCCCAACACTCTCTATAAGTCATTAAAGACTGCTCTCTGTGTGGAGTGCAGTAGATTATCAGTATTATCTGTGTGTGTGTGTTGTAGGCAGTGCTGTATGGGCACGGAGCTCGTCGATTGGCTGATGCAGCACACTTCCTGTGTTCACTCTCGTGTTCAGGCTGTAGGCATGTGGCAGGTGCTGCTGGAGGAGGGCGTCCTAAACCACGGTGAGTGTGTCATCTCATACACTATCACTGTATGTGATAGTGATAATGAAAGAAATTAATACTCTTATTCGGCAAGAGCACTTTAAACTGATCAAAAGTTACAGATAAGACTTTTACAGTTACGAAACAGTTACGAAAAAAAAATATTTTTCAAATAAATTTTGTTATTTTTAATTTTCTTTTTTCAAAGAATCACAGTTTCCACAAAAATATTATGTAGCACAACTAGAAATGTTTCTTGAGCAGCAAATCAGTACATCAGAATGATTTCTGAAGGATCATGTGACACTGAACGCTCACTCAGGAACTTGTTTAGTAAGATTTGACCAGAAAAGATTTTAGAATATTTAGCATATGTTAATTTAAAAACTTAGAATTTTAAATGCCATATTTTTGTGTTTGCTTGGCTTTTATTTTGTGTTTATGTAACTTTTATTCTATTGAAGCTTTTCCTATTAAGCTAGCCTTAGATGCTGACATGGCAATACAAATAAATAACTACTAACTCATGTGACACTGAAGACTGGAGTAATGATGCTAAAAATTCAGCTTTGACATCACAGGTATAAATTGTAAAATATATTCAAATAGAAATCATAATAATATTTCACAATACTACTGTTTTCATATATTTTATGAAATAAATGCAGCTTTGATTGAGCATAAGAGACCGGTTTGTTCTGTGTTTGACTGCAGTGGACCAGGAGCTGAGTTTCCAGGATAAGTATCTGTTTTATCGCTTCCTGGAGGATGAGACAGAGGACGCACCCCTCCTGACTGAGGAAGAGAAGAAAGAGAGCGATGAAGAACTACAGGACACCCTCCTGCTCCTCTCTCAGATCGGACCTGATGCCCATCTGCGAATGATCCTGAGTAAACTGTACGTTCTTCCTCAGAAGCAGCAGCGCCTGTTAATATGAGTAATATGAGAATATTACGTCCGCCAGAGGACTCTGGGTTATTAAAAGAAGTGCATTAGAGTGATCTGATCTGTATCTGCTCCTGTTTGGCTGCTTTCCTATGAACTTTCCCACAATTATAATAGTCTGAAAGTCTCTAAAGGCAGATTAGACTTTTATATGCATGCTGTAACTGAAGGAGAGACCTTTTAAAGGTCCTGGGAGATGTAATATCTGCAGCAGGATAAAACTTTTTTAAATGTCAGAACAAGTTTCAAAGTCATCTCTGTCCTCCCTGATCCTCTCTGCAGGCCTGGCCAGAGAACAGTAGATGACCTGGAGATCATTTATGAGGAGCTGCTGCATATTAAAGCCTTATCACATATCTCCACCACTGTAAGTACACATTATATGAAGTTAGAGGAAATTAGTTTGGTATACACACATTTCAGTAAACGAAAAATTGAGGCCAAAAAAAAAATTATCATGAAATGAAAGTGAATGGGAGGTGATGCTGTTCATCTTCATAAAAGACAAAAAAACTAGTCCTTGGCACCAATAACCTTGTGGAAATGAAGTGTGTTTAATTGTATTGCATGTGCACCTGTAGTGTACTTCAAATCCTGAGAATATAAATATATATATAAAACTATACTTCCAGGTAATATATTGACCAAATAAAAGGCCACTTAAGTGTACTTAAAGAAAGTACACTTTTAGGCTACACTTTATTTTAAGGTGTTCTTGTTACAGTGTGATTGTCAAAATGTAAAACTAAACACACTGAAGCCCATTAGACTCAATCATACTTTTCTTCTATGTACTATTTCTAATCGATTTATACTCATTCAAATCTATCTATCTATCTATCTATCTATCTATCTATCTATCTATCTATCTATCTATCTATCTATCTATCTATCTATCTATCTATCTATCTATCTATCTATCTATCTATCTATCTATCTATCTAGCCTGTATTGCCTTCAAAACATGCAAACTTTAAGCTTTTAAAACTACTTTAAACTTCAAACTATTTTGGACTGAAAATCATCAAACTTAAAACTTTTAAAAACGTTCCATTGATGTATGGTTTGTTTGGGTCGGACAATATTCGCCGAGATACAACTATTTGAAAATCTGGAATCTGAGGGTGCAAAAAATCTAAATATTGAGAAAATCGCCTTTAAAGTTGCCTAAATGAATTCTTAGCAATGCATAACACTAATCAAAAATTAAGTTTTGGTATATTTACGGTAAGAAATTTATAAAATATCTTCATGGAACATGATCTCTACAAAATATCCTAATGATTTTTGGCATAAAAGAAAAATCGATCATTTTGACCCATACAAAGTATTTTTGGCTATTGCTACAAATATACCCCAGCGACTTAAGACTTGTTGGTATATTAAGGCTTGTTGGTATATTCAGCAGTACTTTAACCATATTTAAAAGACAAGAGAAGAGACCGCTAAATGCATTTAATATTTTAAACTGTAATACATTTTCAGTTCATTACAATGAGTGTGTCCGAAAACATTACATTCACTTGGCACGTATATTCTTTTAAAGCATGTTATTTCCATAACAAATACACTCCTCAAAGGTATAAATTATATTTATATTAAATAACTTTTTACACTTTGGGGTGAGCTATTGCATTAATGCATGAATTGCAAGCTGAACTTTAATGTGTGCATTGTTAAAAATATAATTTGCTTCCAAATTAAGGCTATTTTCCTTTTTAATTATTACACGATGAAGAGTCTATTGTCTTGTGGTTTCTCCTCAGGTGAAGAGGGAACTTGCTGGTGTTCTGATATTTGAGTCTCATGCCAAGGCAGGCACCGTGTGTAAGTGTCAAAATCATTACAACACAAACCTGCCAACTTCACTAACAAAATAAAGTCAAGCCATTCAGAACTAAACAGCTTTAAATGAGTGCTGAATTTCAGTGTGTGATTATTATATATGTGTCTGTGTTCTGCCCCAGATGAGTTTGATTTTCATTATCGATCTCTTTTGTTCCTAGTGTTTAATCAAGGGGAGGAGGGCACGTCATGGTACATCATTCTGAAAGGCTCCGTTAATGTGGTGATCTATGGAAAGGTCAGACTAGTAATTCCCCACTAATGCTTTACATTTAACAGACTAATTAGGTGTTTAATGTGTGTTAATACAGACCAGCTTATCACTCTCAAGCCAATTATAGTGCATGCAGACTGTGCCAGGAAAGTGTGTGTGCAAATTGAATTACAGCTGGAAGATATTTTCATAAGTGTCTGGGCTCTTTGCTGGTTTGTTGGGGTCTGACTGATGTCATGTCTCATTTCAGGGTGTAGTTTGCACGTTACATGAGGGCGATGACTTTGGGAAGCTGGCTCTGGTGAATGACGCACCTCGGGCAGCGTCTATCGTACTGAGAGAGGACAACTGCCACTTCCTGAGAGTGGATAAAGAAGACTTCAACAGAATCCTCAGGGTCAGGGCTCATTATTCACAACAAAACAAATGTCCTGCACTGAGAAAAGTGCTGTCATATTCTCTACACCAAGGGTCTCCATCCCTGCTCCTGGAGAGCTACCATTCAGCTCCAACCCCAATGAAACACACCTGAACCAGCTAATCAAGGTGTTCAGGGCTACTTTATAATCTGCAGGACGGTAGCTCTCCAGGAGCAGGGTTGGAGATCCCTGCTCTACACTGTAAAAAGTGCTAACCAGCAATTGTTACCCTATAAATTTTGATTTGTTGGTGTAATATTTAAGTTGATTCAGTGATGTTAAATAGTACTTTGGACTAAATAAAATAAAAAATAAAAAATATTACTTTTAAACTTTAGTTAGTTTGTTTAGCCTTAAAATTATTCAATTTAAACTAAATGTAAAGTAAAAATGTTGGCTTAGCACCTAGCTGAAATTTTATCTTTTATATTTTGTTTTATTTTTACTTTATTTATTTCCTTTTTCCAAGTAAAACATTTTTTTTGGCTGCAGTTGATTTTTACAGTACGCACTTACCCGTGTACTTACTTACCTAAGTACCGGTAATATAAGCCATTTTCAAAAAATAACTAAAGACACATCTTTTTCGCCAGCACCTGACCAACTAATACTAACACTTACCTATTCTATTTTATTCTACCCAATATTTAAAAATAAATAAGAATACCACCTAGCTACGTGTACTGTGCTAGACTAACTGAGACTGGTCATGGCACTTGTATACTGTTGCTCTCTCGATGGTCTGATTGCTTCTATTATTCTCCTCCTTTGTACGTCCCTTTGGATAAAAGCATCTGCTAAATGATTCAATGTAAACCAATGTAATATAAACATTTGAATTTCTTTACAAACCTAAACTTCTAAATTATAATTTTATTGTTATTTTTTTATGTAAAACCTATACAAATTATAGAAATTGAAATGGGTTGATAGTGAAGGAAAAGCAGAAAACAAGTGTGCAGCAGGCATGTGAACATCTCCAATATTGTTTAAAATAGTCACAGAAGTGAATGTCCACACAATCACAAAGCACAAACAAATGCTGTACTGTTGCTAGTGTACTATTTGCTAATGTGCTGTTGGCGTAGTGACTATTTACTTATCATCTAATAGTTTTCTCTGGCTGCATTGGTGTTGTGTTTATATTGTATAATAGTCTGTCCATCAGAAGCACAGGGAAATCTCTCTCCCAGCGCTCTGACAATAGAGAGCTGAGCTCAGGAAAGCTGTGTAAGCAGAAGCTCAGTCTGATAGTGAGGGTGTGTGTTTGGCACACACACACAAAACAGGATGCCTACTATCTAAACAAAAATAGGCAGATTTAGTGAGATTTCACATTCTTGGCTCATTTATTGCATAGTTACAGCATGATGCAACTGAACAAAGCTATCTGTATTCACTAAATCAGTTAGTATGCAGACTGCAACTGATAGAAATGGTGAAGGACACGGTCTTTAAAATGCAGTCTTTAAATATGGCATCGTTTCTGGGGAAACCAGTTGTCAGGCATTTTCTTTATTTTTCAGAGTATATTTTTTTAAGTCAGTTTCTGTATAAACCCTTAAAGTCTTGAACACAAACTAACATTATTATTCTTGAAAAAAGATACAGTTGATAAAATACAGCTGCATACTGTATGCTGTTGCAAAAACATTAGTCAAAAATTATTCATTAAATGTATTATGTCTTATATTAATCGAAAGATTTGAACAAATCTCAAGTGTCCTTTTTAAAAGTAAAATTTAACATTAATATTAGTAATTTAGGCATTCAGACAAAATAGGTTGGGAACCTGTCTCCCTCTACTGGTGATGATGCTGAATTACAACAAACATTACAGAAGTGACATTGTGGAAAACTTTAAGTGACAAACACCTTAATTTGATCATTCATAAATCAACTATATGATCTGAGCTCATCAGTGCTGTAATAGTGAGTTTATTGCTTATTGCTGCTAAACTACTGACGTCAGAAATCTCGTGTCCTGAACACTATCATCTGTTGTGATTTGTTTCCTGTGTGTGAACGCTAACCAGTCATTTAGATCTTAGTACAGATGTTAGTACATTAGATGTTAGTATATCACATATGAACATAGTTATGATCAAATCTATTTCTTTTTCTAAATATATCAATTCTCTTTCAGGATGTGGAAGCAAACACGGTCCGTCTGAAGGAACATGAGGAGGATGTGTTGGTTTTGCAGAAAACTAACAACAGGGGCTCCAGTTCCTCTCCTCTCAAGTATATTTCTGTTCTTCTGTCGTTTTTTTAACATTAGGAATTTAGGAATACTAAGGAGTAACTGTAAACTGCTGTATATATCAACAACCTTCATACTACACCTGTTCTTCAGGTATACAGTGATGTCCGAACTCCAGAGAAGATTCTGGAACATCTTCTGGAGACAATGAAACTCGAAGTTCACAGAGTCAGGTACTTTGCAGTGCATTGAGTAAGAGAAATCTACGCAGTAAAATGGGAAGTGGATAAATGCAACTTTGTTTTCTATTTCACGTTTTGTAAATTTTGAGACAGTGTTAATACAGAATTATCTGGAGTCCTGTTTGACCTGAAATATGAGCTGACCATCGCAGTCATTAGTATAAGGTTTCAATAAATACAAAATTCAGTATTTCCTACGCTAATCTAAAACCTGGACATATTAGGGATTTTTTTTTTTTTTCAGGAATATTATAATTATTTCTGAAGGATCATGTGACACTGAAGACTGGAGTAATGATACTGACAATTCAGCTTTGCATCAAAGGAATAAAATACATTTAACATATACTACATACTAATATAAAATCATAATTTTGAATTGTAATAATATTTCACAATTATATTATGAAATTATTAAACATTTTACCAATCCCATAGTTTAGCACGGTAGTATAGATATTGCTCTTGTGCATGTATTTTCAATGAATCAGTCAAGCTGGTTAAAAAATGGTGTGAATATTTCCAAAAATTTAAAAGTGGCAACTCAATATATACAATATAACTGCAAGCAGCGATGGCAGGCCAAAGTCGATGCAAACGCCACCCCAGTGGCATCAGGAAAGTGGTACCCAGCGGGCACATGCATTTACAGTAACCCTATAGCAGTCTGGTTTTCTGGTTTTAAGGACATTAAAGGGTTAATCCAAATCATCAACTGTGAAACACACACAGTTCAAACAGACGCTATCTCTCTCTCTCTCTCTCTCTCTCTCTCTCTCTCTCACATGCATTTACAGTAACCTCTGGCAGTCTGGTTTTAAGGGATTCAGCAATTAAAGGGTTAATCCAAACCATCAAGTCTGTGAAATACATACACACACAGAACAACATATACAACTTTTGTAACACTTTCGAAAACGTTTCAGTTATTAAAATTAACTATATTAATTAACATGAACAATTATTTATGTTAGTTAATAATCTAAACATAAACATTATTACATTTAAAGTTTTATCTGTTAACATTAGTTAATGCACTGTGAATTAACATCAACATTTTGATTAACATCAACAAACATTAATAAATGCTGTGAAAATATATTTTTAATTGTTAGTTCACGTTAGTTAATGCATTTACTAATGTCAACCTAAGATAATTTATTGTAAATTTGTACCAACTCATTTTCTGATCTGTAACCATTTTTTTTAAACATTTTAATAATCTATAAGCACTTGTGAAATAATTATATAAAATATATTACCATAAAATACATAATAGCCTATTTCATGCATTTGTTTCTTATTCTAATTAATTGAACTGAGCAGTAAAGGGTCAGTCTTAAAATATGCCTTATCCTATCAGAAGGATTATATCAAACTTAATGATTTTTCTTTTAAAGATAAAAAATGAATGCTCTATAAGCGTTTCTACAATAAATATTTAAACCTACTGGCTACAAGACATATTAACTGATTTCCTGCATTATTTTAAAAGATATTTAATCCTCTAACTCCATCAAGTGGTCATCCTTGGTATTACAAGTCTTCACTTGAGTCCTGTAAAGTGTGATACATTTCATTTTGTGGTTGCCCTGGAGCATGTTAGCATTTATTATATAGCATTTATTAATGTCAGTTTCATATTAAGTTCTAAAGAAAATATTAAAATGTACACATTAAATGTAAAATTGTATCTGTTAACATTAGTTAATGCACTGTGAATTAACATGAACATTATGATTAAATAACAGTGGTTCATAAGATCATTTAGAAATTGTAAGTAAATTATTAATAAACTATTTAAATGTACATTTATAAATGCAAAACAAAATAAACTGTACAACTCTACACTTGATTAAAAAAATGACAAATAAACCTTGACAATTTCATTGAAATTAAATTAAATTGTACAGTTTTACAGTTTCATTTTTTTGCATCTTGAAATACATATTTCTGAGTTCTGAATCCCTCTGTGTTGTGTTTGCTTATTTTTTTACTGTTAGGAAGATAACTGAACCTTTAAATCTGCTTTAAAACAGGCATGAATAGCTGTATTTCTAAACTGTTTACTAATAACTCTTTATGTTGGGATAAATAAAGTTTTATGATTTTAATATTTAATAAAGCTTACCTAATGACTCACTGTGTGCAGTTATTATTATGTTACCAAATTATGTTGTCAGTGCCCTATAAATTACAACAGTTGCCAAAAATGATATGATCTAAAAAACCATTTAATTTATCTATAAGTATTTGAAACAATAATATACAACTATATTACCAGTATAATACATAACTTATTTTATGTCTATGTTTCTTATTCTGTTTAACTGAACTGAGCAGTAAAGGGACATACTTAAAATATTCCTTATCCTATAAGTGAATGATGTTGTAATTAATTTTCCTTAAAGATTAAAATAAAACATTTTTTAATTCTATTGGCTCTACAATAAGTCTTTACAATAATTATGTAAAGTATATTGACAGTGAAGAACATTTCAACTGATTAAATGCATTGTTTTTAATCTTCACAGAGAACATGTAGTTCTTCATGATTAAGGTTATGCTTCTTTCTTGTGGTCATCTTTGGTATTACAGTATTCACCTTTTGCATATTAACAGTGATAGTTTAATTTTTGTTGTTGTCCCTAAGCATATTTTTTAATCAAGCATGTTTCCTCAGAATGACTCTTTCTCTGTAAATAAAACGGTTTGAAGAGTTTGGAAACTGCACTTTAAAGATATATGAAATTAATGCTAACTTTTTACTCTCTAATAAATCAACATTTCAACACCTTTCAAGCTATCCACAAGCCGTTCGCAATTTAAGTTCCTCAATGTTTTGGCATCACGCAGACAAAGTTTGAGTTATATAATTCTCCTCTGAGCAGTATGCCACAGCATTTTTTTCTCCAAACTCCACACACAAATAAAATTAGCCGGCTTTCTGTTGGTCGAAGCTAATGAGTGTAAAGTGTAGAAAGTTGCCCGCTTGATGAGAGCAATATATATATACTGTTTATCTATAATTAATACTGATGTGTGTGTTGAGTTTTATGAAATTCTAAACATCTTAAGTGCCTCAAAATCACCAGAAAAGAATATTGAGGTTTGACACGTTGCCATGGCAACAGTATTTTAGATATCAATATTCCTTGACAGTTTCACATCGGCCGTGTTTTTACATTATTCTGATGAAGTTTGAAGCAAATTGGGTAAAAGTAAGATGGTGAATTCAAAGCATTTTGAAAATGACACTTCCTGCTGCCAGTTGGTGGCGCTATAACTTTGACTCATAATTGTCACATCGATGCGATCGGCTTCATACAAGAACAAACCACTGAAGTGTGATCAAAATCAGACAATGTATGTGGACTTTATTAGACACTTCCTGTATCTCAATTTTTCATAACTTCATCGCCTGCCATGGGTAAACCGTTCGAGATATCAAAATCCCTCTGCAATTTAACATCCCCAATGTCTTGAGATCACGTTCACCGGATTTGGTACTAAATGTTGAAAATCCTGGGAGGAGTATTTCAAATTCCAGAGCATGTGCTTTTAAACAGCCCTGAATAGCCGACTTCCTGTTAGGCGGAGCCTATGACATGCGCAAAATTTATTCGTTCAATGAGATCTATATGTGTACCGAGTTTCATATGAATACGTGCAAGGATGTGTGAGCTATACATCAAGTTTTCTGATGGTGTTCCAGGGGCGCCAGAGCCTCTGTGCCACGCCTGTCCCAGCCTCTGCATCCTAACTGCCGGGTTCCAATGTGTGTGCACATTTTCAAGAGTTTTTGACCATGTTAAGCCCCAAAATGCCTGAATAGTCGATAAAAAAATAAAAGAAAAAGAAAAAGAATCCTATAAAACAATAGAATAGCCGACTTCCTGTTGGAGCATGACATGCAGCAAAGTTGTTCGGCTCAATGAGATCTATATGTGTACGATTTTTATATGAATACAAGTATGTGTGAGCTACACATCAAGTTTTCTGATGGTGTTCCAGGTCTGTGCCACGCCCGGATCCCAGTTTCTGCGAATGTGTGAGTTTTTGACCATGTTAAGCCCCCAAAAGGATAGTAAAAAAAATAAAAAATAAAAAGAATCCTTACAACATCAATACTACTATAACTGATATAACTGAAGTCTCTGTAGTTCATCAGCTTGGTAAAAATGGTCAATGTGCCATAGCTGTATCTTTTATGCATATTGTTTTATTCAAAAAATGAGAAGCTCACTAAACTCTGAGATTGTTTGTTGCTCTGAGGTCCTTAGCGTTTGTTCACTTATCATGCTCAGTCGTCTCAGGGCAGTGAACAGGAGCGGATGGATTACTCTCTCAATAACAAGCGCAGGGTGATTCGTCTGGTCTTACAGTGGGCCGCCATCAACACAGACCACCTGCAGGAGGAGGACAGCTCTTTCAACTTCCTCCAGGTCAGCAGCTCTGACTTTCTGGTGCTGCTGTGATTTAATGTGTGTTATTGTCAGTCTAAACATTTTGTTTGTTGCAGGAGTTTTATGAGACAGTGTGTGAAGATTCCAGACTCATTCCAGCTCTGAAAGACCAGCTTCCTGAACTAGAGAAGATTATCAAACAGAAGTAAGAGCACAGTCTTACAACCCTGTTTAGCCTGACATATGAAATAATAGTCAGAAATATCATTTTTTTTTTACAAGTAGAACTATTTAAATTTAAACTATATACTAATTTAAATAGAACAGTTTATTGAACCTTAAAATATGGGTATCATTTTTGATAAATCAGGCTTTTGTTGCTCATATAGTATGGTATAGTAATAATATAAAGCTAATACTAGAGGTGAAAACACCTAAGTTTTATTCAGAGGCCCTGGGAGCAAAATATGCTATTTGGTGCAGATGCTGATATTCATATGGCCAAAAAGAAAGATGAAATTCTGATAGTTTGTCAGACTACTTATATAAAATGTGTATAAATTAGTGCTGTCAAATGATTTATCCCAATAAATCGCGTCAAAAATAAAAGTTTTGTTTACATAATATATGTGTGTGTACTGTGTATATTTATTATATATATATATATATATATATATATATATATATATACACACATGCATGTATATATTTACATTTATTAATTTAGCAAATGCTTTTAATTGAAAAAGTGAAAGTGACGTGACATGTGGCCAAGTATGGTGACCCATACTCGGAATATGTGCTCTGCATTTATCCCATCCAAAGTGCACACACACACAGCAGTGAACACACACACACACACACCGTAAACACACACTCAGAGCAGTGGGCGTTTTATTCAAAGAAACTTACAATGTGGGAATACATCAAGCGATTCATCTTAAAGAGGCAAATAGACACAGGAAGTGCTCGTAATACCACGTTTCAGGCATTGTTCAAATAAGTACAAGCTAGACTGGGGTTTAAGTTAGGTCCATATATATTTTGACACTGACAAAATTTTCATAATTTCGGCTCTGTATGGCACCAGAATAGCATGAAAATTAAAATTACAACCATTTTTTATATACAGTCCCCCCATTTTCAGGGGCTCAAATGTAATTGGACAAATAAATATAATCATAAAATGTTCATTTTTTTATATTTTGTTGAGAACAGTGTTGGGGAAAATGTATTTTAAAAGTATTGCATTTCAATATTGCGTTACTCCTTAAAAAGTAACTCATTACGTTACTTAGTTACTTTCTATGTAAAGTAATGTGTTTTGTTACTTTTGCGTTACTTTTTAAATCTGGACTGGGCTTACTTGTTTGTTTTTAAAATACAAATTTCTTCTTTTACAAATGTAAAAGCCCTTTCACAACAAAAGTGAAATGTACACACCAGGCTGAAGGAAATGTAAACTCACATCTGTAATGTAGAGGGCTCAGTTTAAAAACCTGCATTTCACAAAATAAATAGCAAATTTATTTAAAAAATTAAGATAAATGTGTGATAAATATAAAATCGATTGTGCTAAAATTGGACACTGAAGCAGCTTTGAATTATATGGTGGCGCTAGTGAGATCATTTGCATTTTTTCCTTAATAAGAGTGGAAAATTAAAATACGCTGTATTTTTCCTCATAAAGGTAAGAGTATACATAATAGTTTCATTTGTGTGCACTCACATTATAAACAAAATGTTTGTTTTTTAAATAAAGAAAACAAACAGGGTGTCGTAATCTTGAGCAGGAACACTTCACAAAAACTGAACCGAAACTCAGCAAATACTTGCCTCACTGACATGATAAATATATTTATAGAATGCTATAAAATACTACTTTACAACGATATAATTCAAATAAAAAATTAAAAACTCTTTCATTAGCCTATGTAATCCATAAAGATGCATTTTCCCTAAAGGCGCGTCTAATGAGGAGATATGGGGAGTCAGGATCGTCAACTTCATACTATTTTATTTGTATTTATTTCTTTTTTTGTTTTGTTTAGTTTTTTGGGCCGCTGTGCCAAGATAGTGTTTGCATGTAGTAAAAATACCCTACAGTGGCATTTTAGTGTCACACTGAAAAATTACTAAATAAGTCATACTAATTTAATAAAGTCAAAATTACGATAGTAAAATCATATTATGTTTGCGTGAAATTAATGTGAAAATTACACCGGAAAAAAAAGTCTGTGGCATACAACCTGTTGTTCTTAACACAAAAAACATCAATGACATGTAGGCTTATATATATTTTTTAAACTCTAATTGATCGATTTCATGATACATTTGTTTGTATATGTTGTTCTTATTTTTTTATTTTTTTATATGCATTCAAATATTTATATCGTGATGCAAATATTAAAGAGGAAAATATCATTATTTCCAATGCAGCTTGAACTGAGGCGAATGTAGTTATCTCACTACAAATAAAATAGCGCAAAACACATTTATTGTTTGTATTTGATCTTAAAATTTACAGAAAGATGAGACTTTGTGTTATAGTAAAAATCACAAAGCTTATTGCGATTATTGGGTGGATTGCGTGCAATGAATGGACTTGAAAAGGTTAAATATTATTTCCAAGCATTTATACCATAATTAAAACAGCTTGTGAATATTCACTTCACAGTATTTATGTAAAAAAATCAACAAGTTATGCGACTTGGAGCACATATAATTTGGGGGGGGCCCATACAATTTTTTTGCATATGTGCCCGGGGCTGACTTGCTACACCACTGAATACAATGATTATTGAGGGATAGATAATTAAATGATCCTCAAAAGCCTGGTGTATCTTATTTGATAATCACATTTTAACTAGAGTTTTTTATAAATAAAAATAATTTGCACTATGCATGTAGTAAATTATGTATAACAGGTTTTTTATAAAAAATGTTGATAATGTAGAGGTCTCAAAATGTGCATATACACAGTAATACAGCAGTTTTTTATCAGATTAATAATGTTCAGAAAAACCTTTTACTTGCTCATAATCATACTACTCATAACATTTATTCACAGCTGTGATGATGGCCGGCCCTCTCAGAAAAAGGTGAGGGGAAAATAAAAACAAGCATAGTTTCTGTAGTATTCTCTTCAGTGCTGAATAAGTGTCATGTGTTAGTCCTTCTCTCATTTCAGCACAAAGTCTTGCTGCGTCAATTCAGCACAGGGAACGACAGATTGCAGAAGAAACAGCCAATCAAAAGCACAGACGAGAGTGAGTCTGTATCTGCTCTGTATTGTGACAGAACACTATTCTCTCCTCTGGCTAATATCTTAAATGGTCTTATTTGTTTCTTTTCACTTTCTTAAATCACTGGGTTATGTTTCAATTCACAGTATTTACAGTCTTTATTTGGAATGCAGCCATGTAATAAAATATACTGCCATCTGGTTATTATTTTCAGATGAACTGATATGGCCTATAAATATGTGCATTGAATGCAGTATTGGTTGCTTTGGTTGAAAGCATCTGCCAAAAGCATACATTTTAATGTAAAAAGAATGGATAAAGGATAAAGCATGTTTCTGTACATTATTCCTTACAGTTTATCATTATATGTTATAATCATTATATTATTAGGCTATGTTTAATAAGTTACATTACTTGAATTCAAAGGAGGTTTGATTTATTTACTTGTTTTGTAAATAAAACATCGTAAGTGTTTAGCTGTCCCAGTGCAATGTGGCAAGACAATTTTATTTTTATTTATTTTGAGTCAACAATCAGGGAGAGATCTTTAGGACAAAGAATAGATGTGAACCAATGACATGTGTTATCTTTAATTGAAGTTATTGTTTTGTTATTAAAACAGTTGATTATTTATCAATGTTTAATGTTAATGTACTTTTCAAATGTGTGTGTGTTGTGTTGAAGTCCTCTTTAAGGTGTACTGCAGTGATCATACCTACTCCACTATTCGATTGCCTATCGCTGCGTCTGTCAGAGAGGTCATCGGCGCTGTTACCGATAAGCTGGGGTCAGGAGATGATCTTCTGCTCATCCACCTCAACTCAGCCGGAGGTGAAAACACACACACACACACACACACTCTCTCTTGCGTGCGCACTCACATGCACACACAAACAAACACACACACACACACACAAAAGCTATTTTTCCATTCTTATATCCATTGACAGCCATTTCCTCTGTTTTCATTGGTGTTTGATTAATTGCAGGGTGATTAATGTGTGCAGAGTGTGCTGTTGCACTGACTCTTATCTCTTTGACCTCTGGCTGACAATATGATCTCTTTGCTGCACCCGTCTTGCTGTAGCATTTCACATTCTGCATCCTAGTGCTGCTGCTCTCTGAGACAGACACTCCATACTCACTGCCAGTTACGTCTGCTACAGGGATTGAAATTAACTTTTTCACTCACCAGCCAATTTGGCTGCTACATTTTTAAGTTACCGGCCATTCATAATTTCTACTAGCCCAAAAAAAAAATTAAACATAAATAAGCCAACAGCTTGAGGCTGTCGACACTGGACGTGACAAAGCAACCATTGCAAATAATTTGGTGTCAGTACTAGGGGTATGTGATATTGACAAAAAATTATATCTCAATATTTTCTGGGATTTTATCGATAACGATAATTCATTTTGCTGAGTGTGTTATTGTGCTGGTATCTTAAGGACTACCGTGGACACCTGTCTCCTGAATCCTTTGATATTCTTCATATTCTGTGGTGGTGAGTTCACACTGATAGAAATTAATCTTTTCCAATAAGTTGAAATAGATTTTTACCTTTATAAAGCCTTTTTTTATAAAAGTGTGCGTGATCTTTTGAGTCAAATTCTTACATTTAATTAATCAATTATAATAATAATGCATTTAGGCTGTTAGCAAACAAATGAAAACATTATCAACAAAATTCATCTTTGCAGATGTTGCATCTAAAGTGGCATTTAAATGTATTTACACACAGTTTAATGCAGCTCAGAGGAACGTTGAATGCTTTAACCTAATTATAAATGCATAAATAAAGTTTTAGTATTAGTTTAGTATCTTAGAAACATTGCCAAGCTACAGAACATGTTAAGTGTTTCTGATGCAGAAAAGCTATTTCATGCATTCACAACCTCTAGTCTGGACTATTGTAATGCACTGCTAGGTGGTTGTCCTGTATCTTTAATAAACAAGCTACAGATAGTACAAAATGCTGCGGCTAGAGTCCTTACCAGGTCAAGAAAATATGATCATATTACTCCAATTTTACAGTCACTGCACTGGCTACCTATTAAGTTTCATATCAGTTACAAAATATTATTTCTTGCCTATAAGGACCTAAATGATTTAGCTCCTGCGTACCTAACTAATCTTCTATCACGCTACAATCCAACCTGCTCCCTAAGGTCACAAAACTCTGGACTCTTGGTAGTACCTAGGATAGCAAAGTCCACTAAAGGAGGTAGAACTTTTTCATATTTGGCTCCCAAACTCTGGAATAGCCTTCCTGATAATGTTCGGGGTTCAGACACACTCTCTCTGTTTAAATCTAGATTAAAGACACTCTTTTATTACATATAATGCATTTTACAATCTTATACTGCAGGTATATCTGATCAAACGCACATTATTATGCTTTAGCTTGGGTTGAACAACAGCTAGGCTAATTATGTCTCTATTTGTTTCTCTGTTTCTGCCACGGGATGTTAATATATTAAGTTTCTGCAATATATAAATCTATTGTAGAAACTTAATTTCCTGTAAAGCTTCTTTGCAACGATTGTTTCGTGAAAAGCGCTATACATATAATCTTGAATTGAATTGAGTTGAATTGAATATACATTTTCTGCCCCATATCTTGAATTATGTGATCATCCTTAATGATATTAATAGACTGAATCATGCAGGGAAAGAACTCGCTCTAAATGCGCACGCGCACTAAGCTAGACTAAACAGACTTCATCACGTAGTTTTGTAGGCGTGCATTTCTGTAGGAGTGTTTTTTTGTTGGTTTTTTTGCAATAAACTCCATAATGTCATGATGACACTCGAGTTCAGTATTTGGCTTGCATTACCTTCCCCTGTAAATTAATGAGTGAACATAACTTGCGAAAAAGTAACCCGCCAAATTAGCTAGTGAGTTGACAGCGTTACCCGCCACAGCTGATTTTTACCCTTATTTGGCGGGTTGACGGGTCAAACCCCGGTGTGCTATACTGTGACCCAATGCTGAGTGTCTCTAGATACAATGAAGCATTTACAATAGCACAAACAAGATTTTCAAGCAAAACATTTGACAAAATTAAGTTTAAGTTCCGAAATTATACATCAATAGATACCCTTGTGAAAAGAAAGAACACTTTAGCATATATAAAAAAAGATTAGGCCTACTTATTAAGCAAAAATTACTTAAGTACGAAGGGAATTTAATGTTTTGGGACACTTAATTGCATGCTAATTGTAATTAAATGAAAATTTATTGTAGGTTAAAATTATTTAAATGCATTTTGCTGAGTTTAGTGGGTTTTTTTTACCCATTTAAGTGGGACTTTATTACATTTTTATATGCAATTCTGTTGTCTGGTTTAAGTATACTAAAATTGTAAAAATGCTAAAACATTAACATGTACTTTAATGTATTTCAAACATATTTGTAATTGCACATTTGTATTGATGAAGTTGTGATTTGGTATATTAAAATTGAAATAAATACTAAACTACACTTTTATTTCATTACATTTATATTATCTGCAAGTACAAATAAATAAAAAATACTTTTAAGAGCTGAAGTGCACATTAAAAAAAAGAGTATGCGAATGGGGAAAATGGGATTTTCAGCAACAACATTCAATAAACCTGATGTAAGAGGCTATTTTGGTTATTTTGTAAACTGCACACATTAGGTCTCATAAATCAATAGTACATATTATACTAGATTTGTGCATTGTCAGAAGAATATGTAAGTGGGGCTTGTGCAAAACTCGCTAACAAGATATCATTACTAAATTAATCGTTCACCCTAATATGACAGTAATTTTTTTTAAATATGTATTCATCCTTACGACATCCAAAATGCAGATGCATTTGTTTTCTTTAGATTTGAAGACATTCTCTGGAGAGTTGAAATTGGAAAATCGCATCACTTGCTGACCAATGGATCCTCTGCAGTGAATGGGTGCCGTCAGAATGAGAATCCAAACAGCTGATAAAAAACATCACAATAATCCACAAGTAATACACACCAATCCAGTTGATCAATTAATGTCTTGTAAAATGAAAAGCTGCTTGTTTGTAAGAAACAAATCCATCACCAAGTTTAAAGTTTTAACTTTAAACTGTCGCTTCTGTTCAAAATACCCATCCTTAATCTATATTAACACTTCCTCCAGTAAATATCCACCCCTGTTTCCTCACATCAAAATCAACAGACTTATTTGTTTTGAACTGTTTGCTTTGTGAAATGTGCTTGATCTGTGCATATTTCTCTTCTGATTCAGACGAGACTACTTCTTCACTGGAGAAAGCAATATTACATATACAGGATTCATATTTTGAAGTATCAGTTTGAATTACAAATTTGTTTCTTACAAACAAGCAGCTTTTCGCTTTACAAGACATTAATTGACGTTAAGTTTTTATCAGCTGTTTGGACTCTCATTGTGACGGCACCCATTCACTGCAGATGATCCATTGCTGAGCACGTGATGTAATGCTACATTTCTCCAAATCTGATGAAGAAGCAAACTCATCTCCATCTTAGATGGAGTAAATGCTCAGCATTTTTTTTTCGGTTTTGGGTGAACTATTCCTTTTAACTTGTTGTTTGCTTTTTGACTTGTAAATATTGCAAAAATACTTAGCGTATTTATTTTAATAAGTAACTTCATGGTTTAGTCATTTGCGAAGCAGCTGATTACAGACATCTTTAAAAAGCCGAATTACTGATTACTGTGTGTTTGTGTTTCTCAGATAAAGAGCTTCTAAAGCCATCAGATGTGTCCATCTTCTCATCACTGAGCATTAATGGCCGTCTGTTTGTCTGCCCGAGGGACCAGATCGACTCTTTGGTGAGTAAGAGCCCCTGGAGACTGCATTTATAACACACATCGGCTGTAAACACGCAGGATCAAACGTAAATTAGTTTACTGACTGGCTGATTAACTGATCAATTGATCGACTCGTTCATGTAGAATCCGCTGCCGGAGCAGGAAGGACCGTCCGCAGGCTCCATGTCCATGTTTGAGCTCATGAGCTCGAAAGATCTGGCTCATCAGATGACTCTCTATGACTGGGAGCTCTTCGACTGTGTGCACGAGGTACAAACAAACAGTTCTGCTTCGGTTTTAATTACTCTCACTTAAAATGATTTTAACCCAAAATGAAAATCCTGTTATTGTTTATGCACCCTCATGTCATTCCAAACTCCCTTTAGTTCATCCTCAAAACACAAGTGAAGGTATTTTGAATGAAACCTAAGGAGATTCTGTCCCTCTATTAAAAGTTCATGCAACCGAAATTCATGAAAACAAATTAAAAGTTTAAAGTAAAAGTTTAATTAAAAGTAATCCAAATGAATAAAGCAGTTTAATCCAAGTCTAAAAATACATAATATCTTTATATGCTGTGAACAAAATATATATATATATTTTTTTATATAAACATTGACCAGTGCACTTACATGCCCTTATGAAAAATAAGTGCATACCGGTAATTTTATTGAATGTGCTCTAAAATATCCAAATCAAATCTTTAAAAACTGTACTTGCAGATCATACAATATTAATAAAATAAAAGTGTACTTTAAGAAGAGTACACTTCTAAGTTTTTTTAACACACTTACAGTAAGTACAATTTTTAATAAAATATGCAAAGTGCACTTTATAATAATCTCATTAAAAGTTTTACCTTTAAATACATTTTTTATCATTATGTTTTAACTTTAACTGGAGTTATCAATATTACATTTAAAGTAATTAATGTACTAAATTACAACTTCATTACAAATGTGCAATTACAAATGTAAATGTTAAATACATTACATACAAGCTTCAATAAAAATGATAATGTAGTATATTTTAGCTTACCATAAATGTTCGGCAGTGCATTCAGCAGTATTTAACCATATTTTAAAGACAATAAAAGTAATGATGAAATTACACATTTAAAAAGTCCTACTTAAGTGAGCCAAACTATCAGCTAATTGCATTTAATATAAATTAAACTAAAATAAAATATGTTTTCGTTAAATTGCAATACATTATTTATACATATGCTACATTTTCATTTAAGTTTCACTCAATTTTAATGGTCAAAAAATGTTACATTCAGATCACTATTGAGTACATTCTTTTAAAGTATATCATTTCTGTAATTAGTGCTCTTTTAAAAATATGCTGAAGTCGTCTTCTTTTTCTCAAGAGTCATAAAATAATCTTTATTATCATGAGTGTACGTTTATATTGCATTTGCATTGCATGAATCACCATTTCCAGTAGAGTTATAGTAATTATCTGTGTATTTGTGTTTTAGCATGAGCTGATCTACCACACGTTTGGCCGTCAGCATTTCAAGAAGACCACGGCTAATCTGGATTTGTTCCTGCGGCGCTTTAATGAGGTTCAGCTGTGGGTGGTCACAGAGGTTTGTTTGTGTCCCACGCTCAGCAAACGCGTCCAACTCCTCAAGAAGTTCATCAAGATCGCAGCACAGTGAGTCACTTCACTCATAAACATATGACATGTATGTGGGTGATGAGTGTTAATGAAAAACGTGAGTGATAAAAGAGTGTTAATGATATATATATATATACAGTGGGTACGGAAAGTATTCAGACCCCCTTAAATTTTTCACTCTTTGTTATATTGCAGCCATTTGCTAAAATCATTTAAGTTCATTTTTTCCTCATTAATGTACACACAGCACCCCATATTGACAGAAAACACAGAATTGTTGACATTTTTGCAGATTTATTAAAAAGAAAAACTGAAATATCATATGGTCCTAAGTATTCAGACCCTTTGCTGTGACACTCATATTTAACTCAGGTGCTGTCCATTTTTCTGATCATCCTTGAGATGGTTCTACACCTTCATTTGAGTCCAGCTGTGTTTGATTATACTGATTGGACTTGATTAGGAAAGCCACACACCTGTCTATATAAGACCTTACAGCTCACAGTGCATGTCAGAGCAAATGAGAATCATGAGGTCAAAGGAACTGCCTGAAGAGCTCAGAGACAGAATTGTGGCAAGGCACAGATCTGGCCAAGGTTACAAAAAATTCTGCTGCACTTAAGGTTCCTAAGAGCACAGTGGCCTCCATAATCCTTAAATGGAAGATGTTTGGGACGACCAGAACCCTTCCTAGAGCTGGCCGTCCGCCAAACTGAGCTATCGGGGAGAAGAGCCTTGGTGAGAGATGTAAAGAAGAACCCAAAGATCACTGTGGCTGAGCTCCAGAGATGCATTCGGGAGATGGGAGAAAGTTGTAGAAAGTCAACCATTACTGCAGCCCTCCACCAGTCGGGGCTTTATGGCAGAGTGGCCCGACGGAAGCCTCTCCTCAGTGCAAGACACATGAAAGCCTGCATGGAGTTTGCTAAAAAACACCTGAAGGGCTCCAAGATGGTGACAAATAAGATTCTCTGGTCTGATGAGACCAAGATATAACTTTTTGGCCTTAATTCTAAGCGGTATGTGTGGAGAAAACCAGGCACTGCTCATCACCTGTCCAATACAGTCCCAACAGTGAAGCATGGTGGTGGCAGCATCATGCTGTGGGGTGTTTTTCAGCTGCAGGGACAGGACGACTGGTTGCAATCGAGGGAAAGATGAATGCGGCCAAGTACAGGGATATCCTGGACGAAAACCTTCTCCAGAGAGCTCAGGACCTCAGTGTGGGCCGAAGGTTTACCTTCCAACAAGACATTGACCCTAAGCACACAGCTAAAATAACGAAGGAGTGGCTTCACAACAACTCCGTGACTGTTCTTGAATGGCCCAGCCAGAGCCCTGACTTAAACCCAATTGAGCATCTCTGGAGAGACCTAAAAATGGCTGTCCACCAACGTTTACCATCCAACCTGACAGAACTGGAGAGGATCTGCAAGGAGGAATGGCAGAGGATCCCCAAATCCAGGTGTGAAAAACTTGTTGCATCTTTCCCAAAAAGACTCATGGCTGTATTAAATCAAAAGGGTGCTTCTACTAAATACTGAGCAAAGGGTCTGAATACTTAGGACCATGTGATATTTCAGTTTTTCTTTTTTAATAAATCTGCAAAGATGTCAACAATTCTGTGTTTTTCTGTCAATATGGGATGCTGTGTGTACATTAATGAGGAAAAAAAATAACTGAAATGATTTTAGCAAATGACTGCAATATAACAAAGAGTGAAAAATTTAAGGGGGTCTGAATACTTTCCGTACCCACTGTATATACACACACATCTTGTCCCTAGTGAAAATTTTTACTCTTTAGCATACTTGTGCTTATTATAGAGTGCATACTGAATGTAATGTTTTTGGATGCTTGGTTGGATAACATTTCAAGTTACACTTTATTTTAAGGTGTTCTTGTTACAGTGTTACAATTATACATTTAAGTACTGAGTAATATTAATTAACTACATGTACTTACTCTATGGTTACGGTTAGGATTAGGGTTAATTTAATGTAATTATGCATAATTAATTGTTGTTATAATAGTAAGTACATGTAACGTGTAACAAGGACACATTATAAAATAAAGTGTTACCAAAATGTATTATTTGTTTAAATTCAAATTAAATGCAGTAGAATGTTTTTTGACCCACTTAAGTAGGACTTAAATACTTATATATAATTAGCTCTATTGCCTTTGAAATATGGTTAAAGTGTACTACTGGATGTGCACACAATAATTTAAGGTAAACTACACTGAACAAAATTATAAACGCAACACTTTTGTTTTTGCCCCCATTTTTCATGAGCTGAAATCAAAGGTCTTAGACTCTTAGACTTTCTACGTACACAAAAGGCCTATTTCTCCCAAACATTGTTCACAAATCTGTCTAAATCTGTGTTAGTGAGCACCTCTCCTTTGCCGAGATAATTCATCCACCTCATAGGTGTGGCATATCAAGATACTGATTAGACAGCATGATTATTGCACAGATTTGCCTTAGGCTGGCCACAATAAAAGGCCACTCTAAAATGCGAAGTGCGAAGTTGCTGGATATTGGCAGGAACTGGAAAACGCTGTCGTATAGCCGATCCAGAGCATCCCTAACATGCTCAATGGGTGACATATCCGGTGAGTATGCTGGCCATACAAGAACTTGTATGTTTTCAGCTTCCAGGAATTATGTACAGATCCTTTCAACATGGGGCCATGCATTATCATGTTGCAACATGAGGTGATGGTCGTGGATGAATGCCACAACAATGGACCTCAGGATCTCGTCACGGTATCTCTGTGCTTTCAAATGCCATCAATAAAGTTCGTTGTCCATAACATACGCCTGCCGATACCATAACCCCACCACCACCATTGGCCACTCGATCCGCAATGTTGACATCAGCAAACCACCCACACGACGCCATACATGCTGTCTGCCATCTGCCCTGTACAGTGAAAACCGATTCGTCCGTGAAGAGAACACCTCTCCAAAGCCAAACCGATTGTTGTAGCAGCTGTCTGTGTGCTGTGTGATAAAACTGCACATTTTAGAGTGGCCTTTTATTGTGGCCAGCCTAAGGCACACCTGTGCAATAATCATGCTTTCTAATCAGCATCTTGATATGCCACACCTGGATTACCTCGGCAAAGGAGAAGTGCTCACTAACACAGATTTAGACAGATTTGTGAACAATATTTGAGAGAAATGGGCTTTTTGTGTACATAGACAAAGTCTTAGATCTTCGAATTCAGCTCATGAAAAATGGGAGCAAAAACAAAAAGTGTTGCATTTATAATTTTGTTCAGTATATATTTAAATGTATTTGCAATTATTACACATTTGTAATTGTGAAGTTGCAATTTAGTACATTTAAAATATATTAGCTTTAAATGTAATATTGAATAATAAACTACAAATTATAATCAAGTACTCTTTATTATGTTAGTCAACACATCAAAATAAGCGTACTACAGTAATAAATGACAAAAGATTATTAAAACAAAGATTTAAAATGGACTTTAAAGTAAATTTTTGATATAACATTATTACAAAATGTATTTTTTCAAAGTGTACTTAAGTGTGTTAAAATAAAGCAATATACTCAGGTGTCTCGCTTTCATTAATGGTGTAGTTGTGTGTCACAGTCTATGCTGTCTGGACTGCTCTCTTCTCTAAATTATGTGTGTGTTTGCTCTTTTTAAGCTGTAAAGAGTTTAAGAATTTGAACTCATTCTTTGCCATTATCATGGGCCTGGGAAACCCTGCGGTCTGTCGACTCAGCCAGACATGGGAGGTGAGTATTCACTACACACACACGCACACACACTTGTATATAAAACAGACAGACACTGCCATGACTGACTGCTTAGTTCCATGTTTAACACTCTGATATGCTTTCTCACAGAAACTGCCCAGCAAGTTCAAGAAGTTTTATGGAGAGTTTGAAAACCTGATGGTGAGTTCAGCATGGTAGTTCAACTGCTAATGACCTAAACATGTCACCTAATATAAAAGTTACTTAAAGAGTATTTCAGAGATCTGTTGTCTTTCTCACTGCAGGATCCCTCCAGAAATCACAGAGCGTATCGTCTTACAGTGGCCAAGTTAGAACCACCTGTCATTCCCTTCATGCCTTTATTAATTAAAGGTGAGCGCTACTCTGGACTCACACACACACTGACCAAATGCTGCTTTATTAGTAGCATTTTCCATGTTTTTTTAATAATAATAAAGTCAGAAAAACTGTAAAATATTACAGATGAAAGTAGAGGACTGCTCTGGTACTGTATATTTTAATTTATAAGTTTCATGAAGAAATTCATACAGATCAAAATAAATATATATTTGTCTGCAAAATGTGTAATTAATTAAAACAACATGTGACATACCCAAACGTTCTTTATTAGTATCATTCTAGCATTTTTTTATATTTAATGGTACCTATGCACTTATTAATTGATAAAAAGTTACATTTATTAATTGTAACACATCTATTAGCAGCATTTTCCACATTTTAATTTTATAAATGAATTCATTAATACAAACATGTTTTATTAATTAATGGTTACATTTCACTTATGACCAAAATGTAAATTTATTTTCAAATAATGCTATTAATTATACATATATGTTTTTAATATTGTAAAAAATAAAAATGTAAATGTAACAATGTTTTTGTAAGGTTACATTTGGATATTTATTCACACATAATTAATGCAGTATGTGCACAATCATAGCAATGAGGAACTAATAACAAGTTACAGCAACTGCAATAATCTGATGAAGTCAAAAGTCAAATTCTCATTTAATGGAAACCACAAAATGTTGTGAAGAACTGTTTCATGACACAAAAAATGCCGATTTGAGCATGGCTTGAATGTCTAACGTCCATTTCTGCATTTTCAGACATGACTTTCACACATGAAGGTAACAAAACGTTTACTGACAGATTGGTGAACTTTGAGAAAATGGTGAGTTTGCAAGGGACCTATTTCAACATCTCTCAGACAGTTTTAAATGGGGTGTGTTTGATATTTCTTGTGTGTTTTCCAGAGAATGATTGCAAACACTGTCAGAATCATGAGATACTGTCGGAGTCAGCCATTCAGTAAGACACTAACATAAACTTCACATCAAACTCATGTTTGAGTTCATCGGATTCAGCATTTCTCTCTCTCTCTTTCATCACTGCAGATCAAGAAGCACCGCAGGTGTCTGGTAAAAGCCATCAGGATGTGCGGAGCTACGTGCGTCACATTAGCGTGATTGAAAACCAGCGCACCCTGTCACAGCTGTCCCACAGACTGGAGCCACGCCGGACCTGATCCGCTCCCGTCAGTGCTGCTTTACCTCTGCCAGTCAATAAGCTAGCCTTCCTCTGCTGCAGCGTATGCACACACAAGGGCTTTCCCTTTCTTTGGCTGGTTGTGTGAAAGCGTGGCTTCATTTCAGTGTGGATGTTCAGAGTTCTGTTTGTGACCTTTCTTATATTCTGCCATGCACCGATCAGATGTTCCCCTTGCTTTCAGATTGTGTTTGTAGCAGTTGGACACTTTACATGGTGTTTTGGAGTTTGGAATCACGAATTTCTTTCAAAGTTTATCCTGTGGGGCTTTGGAACTCTTT